>CM038119.1:1895328-2052828 GCA_001642375.2 Mentha longifolia
CGTGGAGGACGAATGACAAGTCGACATATTTTATCATGAACTCAATTTTGTTTACATTTAAATAAAGTATTTTAAATTTGAGCTTTTAGACATGGTACTCCAAATTTCTCACTCAATTTATTTTGGTATTGGCATTTGGAATATTTAGATTTATTATTAAACAATTTTTCATTCTGTTGGTTTAGTTTTGTCTCAAATTCTCTTTATTTAATTTAGTACTAAAGTTTATTATAAATTTCCGCATAAATTTTCATAAAAGAAATATATATATATTTATAAACTCCATTTAGTTTAGGGTGTTACAGCATGGTATCAGAGCGGGTTTACTTTTCTGTAGACTCCGCGAAAAATTTTTTGCATGAAATTTATTCATTTGCATAGTCATTCGATCACCACGCCTTCCCAACTCTGAGGTAAAGATATTTTGATTTGAGATTTTAATGAGTTTTAAAATCTTTACGTTTTGTTATTGGTGTATAGTAGAAGTATATAAAATAGTGGAAATAGTTTTGCTTATATTTGGACACCGAATTTAGTTGAACATAGAAGCCCTCTTAATTATTTTTATTTTTATTTTTCTATTTCCTTAGGATTTGTCTAAGTTAGTAACCCTTAGTTGTTGTATATGTAGAATAATGACACGTACTCGATCCCATAACGCCGAAACTTCTGAGACGAACCGAAATGGCAACGAAACAATAATGGAGGAAATCTCATGGGCGATTTTTGAATGCAATACGAGGAGTTGTGAGGGAACAAGCCCAAACTCACCTAGAGGAGCAACAACCACCAAACACCAACCCCACCTTAAGAGTGAGGGCCACTAGTGAGTGGTGGAACAATTTCGCCGCTATAACCCTCCCCGATTCAATGGAAGAGATGGACCCGAGGTGGCGGAAGAATGGTTGGAAGAGTTGGACAACCTTTTCACTCATATTGATTGCAGTGACAAGCAAAAAGTTTCATGTGCCATTTTTCAATTCACCGAGGATGCCAGTCGTTGGTGGAAGAGCTTTTTACCGCACTTTAAGCGACGATGATATTCCCTTACTGACATGGAAGACATTTCAAAAGGTTGTCATGGACAAGTATTGTTCTAGTACGTTTCTTGATAAAAGGAAACAGAATTTTATGGACTCACTCAAGGGAAGTCAACCATAGAAGAGTATGAAAGGAAGTTTCATCGGTTGTCGGGATATGCACCACACTTAGTGGACACTGAAGAGAGAATGATTTCAAGGTTCAAGAAGGGTTTGAGAACTGACATAAAAGGGATACTAGCATCCCATGTGATAAGAGATTTTGGAGAGTTGGTCAAGCGTGCTGAAGAGTTGAATTGGCACTAGGAGTCGAAGCTCCACCAAAACCAACAAGCAACCCGTCAAAGAGGACAAGAGATGATAGGGATGAGGACGAGGGGAAATTCCAAAATAAGAAAGGGAGATTTGGAAACGGAGATAGTTCAGGAACTTTAGAAGTGAAGCCACTTTGCCCAAAGTGTGAGAAGCGGCACAACGGAGAGTGCCTATTCGGAATGGGAGCATGTTTCTACTGCCATGAGAAAGGGCATACCTACTATAGTTGTCCGAAAAGAGGAGACAAAGGGAGTGGGGTACCTGAGAAGAAGGGAAATGCTCGTTTCTTTGCACTGATGCAAGAAGATGCAGCCAAGGACAATGACACGATGACGGGTATGTAAATATACTCGATTTACATGTAGTTGTTTTGTTTGATACCGGACCATCACACACTCGTTTATATCGACTAAGTTATGCCACCTAAAGGACATTGATTATGGGGTAGAGATCTTAGCTCGTTACCCAAACCTAGAACCAATTAAGTTCAATTTCGAGGACGAAATTTTCTTTTAGTGGGTAGGGTTGTAACAGCCCGATTTTTACGTCTCTAAATTATAGTATTTAAATTTATTTTTTTATTATTATTTTTTTCTATATTTTATTTTCCTTGAATTATAATATAGTCTATGTCGCGCCTTACATATTTTGTTTACACTATATTGGGGTGAAAATTTATTTCTAAAATTTTTATATTCGTATTTCTTTCTTATGCGCATATATAAGGTATTAATTATTTGAAACACCAAATCATTTTCATCATGATTTCATCTACATACATTTTTGATATTTTAGCTAAAGGGATACAAATAGTTATATATATATTTTTTTCATAAATGCATTATTTAAGTTTCCTTTAATTTCTTCAAATGATATATTATACCGTGAATGTTTTCTTTTAAAATCCCTAGATTTATGCTAAAGTCAAGGAAGATTACGAATAATCTTTATCTTATTAACTAATAATTAAGAAAGATTTTAGTCAACTATACCTGTTAAGGAAAATACACCAGATTAGCTATAATTTATTTTCCTAATAATTATTACAATTACTGCACCAAATCCATATCCATATATAGATTGAACCTAGTTATGTTCTATGCCTATAAAGTAGAAGTATCATCTTTTAAGAAATATATATTTTTTGTTTTCATCGCAAGCTAATCGAGTCTGTTGAGGATTTCTCCACAAAAGCTCTTGAAACTTGGAAGTTTTTCTCTAGTAGAGGCGTGGCACGACTAAGACGTTAAACTTATATTCTAAGCTGCTCGTTTCATTTCCAAAGCTCAAGATTTAAGGTGTGGGATCTATTTAATTTATGCACGTTGATTTGATTTTGTCCCCTTTAATATTATATGACTTATTGTGTGACTATTTGACATTAAGTGTTGAGCAAGACCGTTAAATTAAAGTTGTCCTATTGACTTTGCTCTCACTGTTTATTTGACATTTAAGTGTTGAGCAGGACCGTTGAATTAAAGTTGTCCTATTGACTTTGCTCTCACTATATTTGGTGACTTTAATATTCATACGTGCGTCTATTTTATTAAATTGGGCAATCTCGGCATAATTTTCCCACACTAAGTATTTTCGTATACTTATCCCAACTTAACATTTCAGGTATTTGAACTTGGAATTTGAAAGCACGTGGAGGATCGAATGACAAGTCGACATATTTTATCATGAACTCAATTTTGTTTACATTTAAATAAAGTATTTTAAATTTGAGCTTTTAGACATGGTACTCCAAATTTCTCACTCAATTTATTTTGGTATTGGCATTTGGAATATTTAGATTTATTATTAAACACATTTTTCATTCTGTTGGTTTAGTTTTGTCTCAAATTCTCTTTATTTAATTTAGTACTAAAATGTTTATTATAAATTTCCGCATAAATTTTCATAAAAAGAAATATATATATATTTATAACACTCCATTTAGTTTAGGGTGTTACATACAAATCGATTTTGAGGTGGCCATTGGCCAATAAAGTTAAGATACTTCGCAATATATTAGACACAAAACCAATTTTGAGGTGGGTCGTTGGCCAATAAATTTTAAAAATTATTTTAGTATGTATCAATACTTATTATTGTCAAATTTTTGTAAAGGAAAGTATATTATTTAACATTTTATTTATAAAATATATTATAAAGTGATTAGTTATACCCGTCGAGTTTCGATGGGATACAAACTAGTATATATATATATATATATATATATATATATATATATATATAGGTCAATCAACCACGAATTTTCTTGATTGTTTTGCTAAATTCTCATAATTTTGCCTACTTAATTAATATTTTAATCTAATTAATATGTATCTTTAATTTGATATATATCTTTAATTATTTCGTAATATTATATATCTTAAATTAATTCATAAAATTACTCAATATCTCGATATATTTTGTATACATCTCCAATGCACACACGCTTCTATATATCTTACGCTATCATTTTCTAATTGATAAGAAATTATCAAGGTTAGCTTATCAGTAATTTTGATTTCTAAATTCAATTGTTTGGAGAGTTATGGTTGACATCATGATTCCAGTTTTTGTTTTCCTTTATTGGTATGTTTTTCAAAATTTTATGCGTAAAAAATTCATTTTTTGTAAATCTTAGTTACCATTGCTTCTCGAATTTATTTTATTCATGAATGGGGTTTTATTTTTTTGGCAAACAATATTTTAGCTAATTAAATCGACAATGTGCAAGATTTTAAATTAATAATTTTAGCTAATTAAATCCTATAATATTTTAACTAAATCTAAATAAGACATTTTACAATTAAAATTTTATTTATTTATTTTTTTATAGGGTTTAGTTTTCTTTGTTTGGGTTGAGATTTTGTAGGTTTAGTATTTTTGTAGGGTTTAGTTTTTTTTTTTTTGGTAGGGTTTAGTATTTTTGTAGGGTTTAGTTTTTTCGATTATACTATTATATAAATAATATAATAGTACGGAGTACAATATATATTGGAACAAGTATTAAATATTGTTGATCCAAACAATGGCCAACTTAAAATTTAAAATTAGTTATAATTACAAGAGAAATGTTACACCTTCACCGAATGATCTAAATAACAAACGGCTTGAAATCAAAATATAATAAAATTCCATAAGAAATGGAATCTCGCATTGACCTATCTTTATATTACAGTGAACACGCGGTTTAACAATCAAATTGACTAAAATTTTATAAAATACTATCCCTGATTAACTTATTTTTTATTATCACACATTGAATTTTTTATAGAACTTTATCAATGGATAACTCGTATAAAAGTAGACATCACACATTTAAAATTATTCATCTCTATTTTTACAAACTGATCTCAATCATATATACGTGGCATTATCATGAATTTTCTGAAATATATATTTTCCTAAATTCTCATGGTTTTGACTTTATAATTCAATAAATCTATTTAATACTTCCCCTGTCTCAGAGATATTGACCTCTTTCATTATTTTATACCTCACATATTAATAAGAAAGCGCTCAATATCTCTGAGCCGGAGGAAGTATCAACTATCTCACGTCGATTATTTATTAGATACCATCAATAGACTACTCATATAAATGAAGACAACACATATTAAATTTAACAAGATCATTTTGAATATTGTTGTGTCGTTATTTATTTGAACCATTTGGAAAGAAAAAAAAAACTAATCGTTCATCAATCATAATTCACCAATTGAATCATATAGTCTAAATTAAAAATTAAAAAAAAGAATGAATAAAAAATATCTATACATTAATGTACAATAATATAAATAAATGATTGAGTAAATGCAAAATATTTCAATTTATTAAACTGAGTATAATTACCCGAAAGATCTTTTATTAAATACATAATGGCAATGAACAACAAATGACTTCACATTCTTAACGAATATTACTACTCAAGAAATGACAACCATTTCTCTGTCTCCTACAACATACACTGGAACAGTGGACAAATTGACAATCAAAATGAATACAACTACCCGGAAATCTCTTTGACTTATTTTAAATCACATCGAATAACGGGCAACTTAACATTCAAATTGAACTAAACTACTAAAAAAATAACATATTTTCCTAACCTAATGTTTTGTTAATGTGAAAAACGGATGACTTGTGAAATATTATCTCTTTTGGCTTATTTTTGTATTTCAATTATTAACGGGCAGCTTGACATTTAAATCGAGTATAACTTTTCAAGAAATTTTAACCTTTCCCGGCCTTTTTTTTGTATTACAACTACCTTAACAACAAATTGTTTGACATATAAAATAAGTACAATTTTTCTACGAATTATATCTTCCATTCATTTTTTTTTTCCAATATGATTTTGATCTTAACAATTATTTCAATGAATTGTTACACTATTATCATTTTAAATAAATAACACTCCACCGTCCCACATGAGAAGTCTCATACATTGAATATATGTGAGGTATAAAATAATGAAATGAGACTATTGAAATGAGATGTAGGGAGTGCAAAAGAAGCTCAACTCCTCCACAAATCCTACATAGCATTGACTTATTTTGTCAAATGGAGTATTATCTAATACTGATTTTTTTCCCTAATATATTGCTACAATACTATTATTTTTAAATAATTAAATATATTAAATTTTACTTAAAAATTATGATATAAAGTGATTATTGTCAAACCATATCCATCATTGAACTATTATATATACCACTGGCGCATTAACAAAAAAATTGAATGAGTACGATTATCAAGAAATACTACCCTCATTAACTTATTTTTTCTATTATTTGTGAATAATAAAACATTCAAAGCTATTGAAACCAAACGAGAAGTATGTATTTTATTGACTTATTTTTTTCTAATATAATTCAGCCTTAATATTTTTTTAAATAAAAATAGTCGAAATTCTACAATTTGTAATAATAATAATATCATTTTTAAAAATTATATATACTTATAAAAATGTGACATAAAATGATCTCGTCGAATTTCGATGGGCGTTAAGACACTGATAAATGCTACTACATCTTTCTAACTTATTTTTTTATAATAAAATTCAATGCTAACACATTTTATATGAATTGTAGCAAAACTTTCATTTTGAAATGGATAATAACATTATTTTTTATTTTTTACTTAAAAATTAAAAATTTTAGTGCTTCCCGTCGAATTTTGACGGGCACTACACTAGTAGGATATGATAAAACATGGGATATGATAGGATTATTTCTAATCCTACGTGTTTGGGTGTGATTGATATGGCATGTTCAATACCAAATTAGGGGATAAAATGCGGGCCAATACCGGGCTTGGTAAATACTCTATTTTTAATCTTACAAAGTAAATATAACACCCTAATCTAAATGAAAGTGTTAAACGTAAAATCAATAATATTTGCAGCGGAAATCTGAAATATTTTTTTTTTTTTTACTAAAATGAATAGATTCGTGAAAATAAAACCTGCAATAAAAGTCACTTGAAAACATAAAACCTATGAAGTTATAAAATATCCAAATTATTTTTCTTAAAGGAACCCATAAAGCAACCTAATTAGTAGAAACAAGTGAAACTAAATTCAACAGAAATAGAACCAAACCGTTTCACTAGAGGAATCATAAAATAAACTAGAGAATCTTTCAGAACTAAGTTCAACCGCAATAAACATAAACTAGAAATCCACATTTGTAAGTCATAAAGTACTTCTTAAAATAAAATGCATAAATACGATAAATTCTAAGATGACACGACTCGCCATTCGACCTTCCACGCGTCTCCAAAATCAATCACCTGAAACTGTAAAATAATGGGATGAGCATATTTGAATATACTCAGTGTGGGCAATATGCGAGCTTGTCCAAATTAATAAATAGAGTGCACACATATGAATATTAAAGTCAACATGATATGCGCCAATGAGTGTGAACAAAGTCAATGGACAACTTGAATAATAACGGTCCTGCTCAACACGAATGTCAAATAAACATACGGCAGTCACATGATATTAAAATGGACAAACTCAAATCAACGCATAAAGTTAAGTAAGAATCCCACACCTTAAACTTTGCACTTGAAAGTAACTCGAGCAAATCAAAATATACTCAACAACGTATTAGTCATAGTCGCGCCGTACCTAAAGATATATAGATTTAAAAATCTATAAACAAATATATATACATATATAAAAATACTATATATTCAGATATGCATGAAAAATGAATTTGATGATAAAATGTAAGTGATATGCATGTACTGAACTAAACTAGCTACAACTATTTAGAAAATTTATTAGTTGAAAATGATTAGGCAATTATAATTGCATACGAAAGTAAACCTTAAGGAATAATATCTTTTGAAGAGAAAGAAACTAAGTTAGACTTCTCTACTAACAAAGTAAACCAAGTTTTACTCTTGAAAACTAGCACCGTTAAAACTACAAATCCCATAGCCTTCTTTGCCAATTCCATGAAAGAAAAGAAATGTTTTTCCTTTATGCAGAAACTAACGAATCACTTTAAAATTATTTCTCTCCGAAAAAGCACCTCTTAAACAAATCAACAACCAAAATAACAAAACAAAATCCTCTTCTTAATTCGTAAAAATTATATACAGCACTAAAAAAATGGCGAAGTCCCCAAATTTAAAAACTAAATTTCGAAACCAACATTAACTATGAGTTTAACCATGGGAGTACAAATGCATTGTATCAAAAATATCAACAAGAATTTAAAGGTTGATTTACCTCAGATCAGAAATAAAATCCTTTGGTGAAATAGGAATTCCTAAAACATAGATTAAATTCTGAATTTAGGATTTGCAAACTCTCGAAATTCTATGAAGGAAAATTGGGAACACTTGGAAGAAATTCTACCTTGAATTTGCGTTGAGGAAACCGTAAAAGAAAACTGTTTTGTGAAAACTTAAATTCATTTTATAATAGGAGATTTAAAGAGGAGATAAACTTAAATCATATATTTTCTTAAAACTATAAAAAAATAATTTTTCCTTTGAAAATAAAACGTAAATAAGGAATTAAAATCAAACACTTTTCTTTAAAAAGAAAACTCACGCATGTGTATGTGAAAGGATGCAATTATTTTTTTTTATTTTTTATTTTAGAAGTAATAATAAATTCCTAAATTTCTAAATGAAATCTACATATAAATATATAAAATAAGCTAAATAAATTAAAGTCTATATCTAGGGCGCGACTTCGACTACACAAAATAAAAGTAAATTTAAATCTCAACACATTTACAAGTCAAGAATCACATTTGAAAAATAACTTTGCAAGTAAATTGAAAAATCGGGATGTTACAGTAAACATGAAATTAGGCCCGATAAAATTAATTAATCCGGCCTAATCACCCAAAGTAAACTCCCCTAAATGAAATATTATTAGCATGCCATATCAGTAAATGAAATAGACTAAAACTAAAACTCAAGAATGGCACATAACACGACTATTTAAACATAGATAAAAGTAGCAGAAAATAACGCCCAAATGTTACTACAATCAATGTCTCAAAATGCAAATTCTAAGCAATTTAACATTATAGGATTACTTTGGTTGTGTAATGCCCCGATTTTCTAAAACCTAGAAACTTCTAAGAACTTTAATTTAATAAGAGTGTTGCTGATATCCGATATGTTTTAAGGACTCGTAGTAGTGTTGTTTTTTTTTAATAAATATCATTTGTTTGAGTAATAAAGATATATATATATATATATATATATATATATATATATATATATATATTTCTTTCAAGTCGTGTAGAGTTGCGAAAAATCTCGATAGTTATATAAATATATTATAGAAGATAATTACCTAAAGTTAGAAATAATATTATATCTAAGACTCGAATACCTTCTAAAACGAGAATTTTCCTAAAGGTCAATCACGAGGCGAGGGCCAAGGAACGTAAAGAAGAAGCAAGAACCGCTCAATCACTTTTGTAGCCAGGTGAGTGTTCTTACAAAGAAAATTATAATGTTGCTAAAATAAAGCATGTTTTGAAAATAAAGCAAGTTGACTCAAAACCCTTTCATGCATAAAATATTTTTGGTTTTATGTGTGATGCCTATCTGTGTTGGATTGCCAACGTTATATCAATCGAGCTTGATTTAGACAAAGGTCGCTAGCCAGGTGATGTGTACACGAAGTCGTGACTGTGTGCTCCAAAGGTGGGCCGGTTATGCATGGAAACGTCCGGTGAGGTGGCCACCTTGCCGGCGTACTTACAGATATGGATAATACAGGTATGGAAGAAAATGGGGGCGCGCTCCAATGGTTTATGGAAATAAAGTTGTTTTAGTTACACAAGTATTTTGATAAAACCTTGTGATAACGGTAAAATGCATGATTGGTGATTATTTTACTATATGTTTTGGCATAACCCCACAGAGTACATCAAGTACTCAGCCCTGCTTGTGTTTCCAAAAAAACTTGCAGGTCGAGCGAGGTGGCAAGAATGACAGTGTTGAGAGGGGATTCGTTCATCTTTTGAATTTGGTTCAGAAAGAGATACATATCTTCATATATGTATCTATTTTGTTAAAGACTTCCGCTGTACACTTCAATTATCTTATTTCGATAAGCATGTATAACTGGCTTCATGAACCAGTAAGTGAATAACTGCTCTATCTTTATTTCTTCGTGCCTTCAAACTCTGTTAAAACTTTGCAAAGTTTCTTCTCTTGAATACTTATATAATATTTGAGCTATGAGATTTTCTTCATTATCTTTGTTCATCTCCTAATTCTCTATTGATCGAGCCTATTAGTTAATTATTTCATTGATTATAGAATTATAAGTATTTTCCCCTTTCTTCCCCATTTCTTTTACCCAACCCTAGTCACGCTCCGGCTGAGCCGTCCTTCGGGATAAGGGGCTGTGACAGAGTGGTATCAGAGCATTTATTCGCTCTAAGCCGAATTTCTTCAAGTGTAGTCTAGTTAGATTCACTAGACTATTTAGAAAATATTATGGTAACTCTCAACACGCCTCCATGCCACGCTCGAGTGAAAATCAGGTACTACTATTCCAGAGTTTTGAAATTTTGCTTCAGTTGTTAAAATTTATGAGATTGGAAAAGCATGAGTTGCATGATCTTATGCTGGGAGTTTATAATATTATGAAGTTATGACATTTTCAATTTTCAAAAGTTTGAAATTTCATGAGTTTTGAAATGCCATCATAGTTGAATATTGCCAAAGAAGATTGGTGGATTGTGATCTACTCACGAGCTTGCGTATTGAGAACATAGAAAAAAAAAGAAAAAAAAATACTTTAGATAATTTTTGATTATATCATTACTCACATATCGGGACGAGACGAATTGAGTTTCCCAGCTGCCTTGGCGAGGATGTTAGAAAGCTTCAGAAGAGTGCTATCATTGGTTGATACCATGAGAACGAGAGCTATGATTATATCATGTTTCTTAATTTTGTTTTCTCCAAGAAGAAAACTAGTAAAAATACGTTTGAATGAGTTTCCCAACTCATTAGTAGTAAAACATCAACGTGAGAAAAGATGAGAGATAAATTATTGTTTAAATGCTTACCTTATCGAATCTTACTAAGCTTATGATATTTCGAAGACCTCTTTATGAAGCGATATATTGTTTATATCTTGTTGAACCAATAATAAGTGTCCTTAAGATAGTTTTAAAATTACAGAATGTCCGGAAGACGAGGAGTTGGAAGATCTCGAGGAGGAGGGAGGCATAGAGGACATCACCGTGAGGAAGGAAGGGAACTCACACCAACACCACCACCACCAAGAGGAGGATTGAAGAATTATTCCTCAAACAGAATCCTCCGACTTTCAATGGATTAGGGAAACCTGAAGATTTTGAATTTTGGGTTCGATCCGTGGAACACATTTTCAACTTCCTGCACTGCACCGACTAGGAACGTCTCTCCTGCATTCTTTTTCAGCTATCTGGAGCTGCAGACTTCTAGTGGGAAGCTAAGAGGAGGACTCTGACTCCCGAAAGACTGGAGGCTTACACTTGGGAAGAATTTAAGACGAGACTGTATGATAAGTACATCCCTAAAGCTTTTAAGGTTAAGAAGGAGGCCGAGTTCTATAGCCTGAAGCAGGGAAAGATGTCGGTCACTGACTATGACCGAGCATATAGTGAACTGTCGAGGTATGCTCCACATCTGGTGGACACAGACGAGAAGATGGCAGAAAAATTTCGATCAGGCCTCAGGCACGAGATCGGTATGTCTTTGGCCAGCCATGGAAGATTATCATACAGCGATTTGTTGAATCGAGCATGGACATCAAAGCTATTATGCCAGAAGAGCGAAGGGCGTCTGTATCTGTGCCAGCTCCAACCCAGGCCCCAACATTCTCTCAGAACTACAAAGGGAAAAGGAAGTGGGATGATCACCATGGAAACAACAACCAGCTGAATCCTAGTAACCAGAGGCCATGGCAGGGAACTATTCCGCAGGGACATGGATGACAGAATGTCCCTGGACAAGGAAACAACCAACAAGGACAACAGATTACCCATCCATGCCCTAAGTGTGGCAATGGCCACATAGGTGTATGTAGAGCTGGTGAAAGTAATTATTTTAAGTGTGGACGACAAGGCCACTTTGCCAGAAACTGCCAAGTAGGACAACATAGTGCTCAACCTAGACAGAACTTTCAGGGACAGTATAGGCAAAACCCCCAACCTCTAAGGGCTATTCAGGGAGAAAAACAGCCACAAGGTTCTCAATACCAGCGTCAAAATGCTAGAGCTTTTGCTATCGAGCCCAAGCAGGATGAGAAAAATAAAGGAAATTTGGCAGGTATGTGCAAGCTTCTTAATATCCCTATAGTTGTGTTGTTTGATACTGGAGCATCTCATTCGTTTATCTCTAGTGCATGTTGTGATACTTTAGAGCTGAAACCAAAATGAACTAGTCATGAAATGAATGTTACCACACCCACAGGAGGAATCATGACTACTACTCATGCATGCTCTAACTTAGAACTAGAGATTGGAACAAATAGAATCACCACGAATAATCTTAATGTTATGCTAATGTGGGACACTGATATAATCTTAGGAATGGATTGGTTAGCTCAAAACTATGCCACAATCTTATGTGGTGAGAGGAAAATTTCTTTCCAGCCCCCTGGAAAAGAACCAACCTACTTTTCATGGAATCAAAATGGGTAGAATGACATCGGTTATCTCTGCTCTCCAAGCTAAGAAAATCATGAAGGCAAAGGATTGCCTAGCCTTTCTTGTTTACCTGAATGGAGGGGTTGAAACTAAGAGAACCATAGGAGATATTTCGATAGTGCAAGATTTTCAAGACATATTTCCCGAAGAATTACCAGGTTTACCACCAAATAGGCGAGTTGAATTTACTATCAATCTAGAACCTGGATCTGCCCCGATATCGAAAGCTCCATATAGGATGGCTCCTAAAGAGTTGCAAGAATTGAAAATCCAACTCCAAGAACTGTTGGATTTAGGTTTCATCATGGGGAGCACCTGTCTTGTTTGTGAAAAAGAAAGATGGCACCTTGAGGATGTGTATAGACTATCGAGAGTTGAATAAGCTTACGCTTAATAACAAATATCCTCTTCCTAGAATTGATGATCTATTTGACCAACTCAAAGGTGCTAAGGCGTTTTCAAAAATAGATTTGAGATCTGGGTATCATCAACTAAAGATCCGATCAGAAGATATACCTAAGATGGCTTTTCGAACTAGATACGGCCATTACGAGTTCATAGTAATGCCTTTTGGTTTGACGAATGCCCCAACTGTATTCATGAATCTCATGAATCGAGTGTTTCACCCATACTTAGATAAATTTGTCCTGGTGTTCATAGATGACATACTCATCTACTCGAAGAGCGAGGAAGAGCATGAGGAACACTTGAGGACAATTTTAGAGAAACTTCGAGAGGAAAAATTGTATGCCAAATTCAGCAAATGTGAGTTTTGGCTGAAAGAAGTGATGTTTCTAGGGCATATTGTGTCGGCAGAAGGAATCAAAGTGGATCCCGCGAAAGTAGAAACAGTGCACAATTGGAAGTGGCCAACTAGCCCAAATGAAATTAGGAGTTTCTTAGGCTTAGCTGGTTACTACAGAAGATTTATTGAGGGATTCTCAAAGATAGCGAGGCCGATGACACAATTACTAAGGAAGGGAATCAAGTACAAGTGGACCGAGGAATGCGAAGAGAGCTTTCAAGAGCTCAAGAAAAGATTAACGACAACACCAGTTCTAGCAGTGCCGGAACCGAATAAGGAATACGTGGTGTATACTAATGCATCAAAGACTGGACTAGGTTGTGTTCTGATGCAAGAAGGGAAAGTGATAGCTTACGCATCCCGACAACTTAGACCACATGAATTGAACTACCCCATGCATGACTTAGAGTTAGCAGCAGTTGTGCACTCTCTGAAAATTTGGAGACATCACCTATACGGAGTTAGGTGTAAAATTTTCACAGATCACAAAAGCTTGAAATACTTTTTTGAGCAGAAAGACCTCAACATGAGGCAAAGAAGATGGCTTGAATTGGTAAAGGATTACGATTATGGTATCAATTACCATCCGGGCAAGGCTAATGTAGTAGCTGATGCCTTGAGTCGTAAAAGCCAATCGAAGTTAGGTTATCTTCTAACTTGAGAAGAGAAACTCATCCAAGATTTTGAGATGATGAATTTAGAAATAATTCATCCTCCAGAAATTGTAGATGGTTGTGTTGCAGCGCTTGTGGCGACACCAAACTTAAGAGAAATGATAATAAATGCACAAAGAGGAGATGAAACTATGGAAAAGTTGCGTCTCAAGATAAGATCAGAAAACCTGAAAGGTTACCACGAAGCAACAGACAATGCAGTATTGTTTGAAGGAAGACTATGTGTTCCCAGTGATGGTGGGTT
The DNA here is from genome assembly GCA_001642375.2 of Mentha longifolia. Classification (NCBI taxonomy): domain Eukaryota; kingdom Viridiplantae; phylum Streptophyta; class Magnoliopsida; order Lamiales; family Lamiaceae; genus Mentha; species Mentha longifolia. The sequence continues at coordinate 1,909,593 of CM038119.1, forward strand.
GAGAAATGAAATCTTAAGTGAAGCCCATGATACTCCATACACAGCTCACCCCGGGAGTACGAAGATGTATCAAGATTTGAAACAAAAATTTTGGTGTGATGGATTGAAGCGAGATGTAGCCTCTTTTGTTGAGTGATGTTTGGCATGTCAACAAGTAAAGGCTTTGCATCAAAGGCCCTATGGTAAGTTACAATCTTTAGAAATTCCAGAATGGAAATGGGAACATATCGCCATGGATTTTGTGACTAGTCTACCCAAATCAAAGCGAGTAAATATGGCAATATGGGTGATTGTTGATCGATTAACAAAAATTACTCACTTCTTACCTATCATGATTACTTATGGGTCAGATAAGTTGGCACAACTTTATGTTCGTGAAATTGTACGCCTACACGGAGTTCATGTGTCAATCACGTCAGATAGGGATTCAAAATTTACGTCTAGATTTTGGATCAGCCTATAGAAGGAGTTAGGTACGAGACTTAACTTCAACATAGCTTTCCACCCACAGACAGATGGACAATCTGAGCGAACAATTCAAACCTTAGAAGACATGCTTAGAACTATCGTTTTAGACCAAGGTGGAAGTTGGGAGTATGTTTTGCCACTGATAGAGTTTGCGTACAACAATAGTTATCAAGCCACCGTAGATATGGCACCCTATGAAGCACTTTATGAGAAAAAGTATAGATCACCACTTTATTGGGACGAAGTGGGTGAGAGAAAAATTCTAGGGCCTGATACCGTTGGTGAAATGATTGAAATTGTTAGGAAATCAGACAGCGAATACAAGAGGCCCAGAGTCGGCAAAAATCTTATGCAGATACACGTCGAACGGAGCTAAATTTTGAAGTAGGAGATAAAGTATTTTTGAAAGTATCCCCTTCTAAGGGAATAGTTAGATTTGGCGTGAAAGGTAAACTCAGACCTCGATTTATAGGACCGTATGAGATCCTAGAAAGAATTGGCCCAGTAGCATATAGATTGGCGTTACCACCGAGCTTTGGGAATGTCCATAATTGTTGGGATTGTGCCCTTAAAGCAATTCTGAATTGTTTTATATTTTATAAAAGCGACATTTATATTTGAGCTTAGTTAATTACTTATTGTATGTTTATTAAACATCACAGAAAATCCTTTGTTTATTATTTGTCACCATAATATTAGTATATAAGTGTTATATACAAGAGGATTAATATTATGGATAATAAACTTTAAAATAAGTTCTTGATGAATTTAATTGAAGTATGGGATCTTCAATTAAAATATCAATTATGCTGCTCATAATTCTATGACTATCTTATCCGGATCGTCGATGTAGAGACATCAAGTTGGGAGCATTTATATGATTTGATCATATAGAACTTGGACCGATTTAATTGGACATATATCATTTGCACTTCGTTAATGAAAGGATATGTCAAATTAAATCATAAAGATGATCATATATAAATGATCTTAATCCTGAGTAATTGCAATCTTATGTTTATTCTAATGTTGTTCTTAATTTGCTCGTTAAAGTATGTTTGTATAACATTCTGTTAAACTTGCATTTTAGAATTACATTTGAATTAAATAGACGAGATTGTAGATTATAGATATGGAGTCCATTCCTTCTTGTAAGAAGTAGAAAGATGATTCTCTCATTTATTAATTCTAGTACTGAGTGAATGAGATCTCTAATTTATAAATTGTTTATAAATTAAACACTCACTAGTGAATTAATGGAAAATGAGAAATAAATAATTGTAGAGGTTAACGGATATGACCTGCCTACAGTTGTGAATTATCTATGGAGGATTATTTATATGAAATGATTATATCAGTGGACTGCTCAATTCGTAGAGTAAATTTGTTCTATATTTAATGAGAGTGCAATTCCGAATTTATAGTGGAGTAATATCGGAATTAATAAATTGAATAAACTATTAAAGAGTTTAATAATTTATTCGATTTATTGGAGCTCATGAATATAGGTCCATGGTCCCCGATTCGCCTTTCTATAAATAAGAACGGATTATGAAATAATATGTTTCAAAAGTTTATGAAAAATAGTTTTTCATAAATTATTGGTTAATATGTAAATATTAATTAATTCCTATTTATTTGATATGAAGGAATTAATTACTTTTTGATATTTACATTTATTAATAATTATTTTGGATAATTATTACTTTATTATCTAAGAGATAATATTTACCAATAGTGAGAGATATTTGGAACAAGTTAATAAGTGATTCACTAGAGTGAATCGTGTAACAACCGTGAGGATTCATTTTGGAGAGAAAAGGTGTTTTCTTTCTCAGCCTCGTGTGAATATATTAACCAAGTTCCAAATATCTTCAAAGTAGTCTTCTACTCCCACGTTTTCAAGAGTTGAAGAACAGGGGAGAAACATAATTTTTCATTGGCGTGCCCACTCACTCCGTTCGAAGAAAGGATCGCGTCGGAAGGCTGTGGTGTGTACGGGCTTGAAGATTCAAAGTTCGAACAAGACGAAGGAGATTCAAGAACGAGGTATTCTTGATCTCAAATCTGTAGAACGAAAATAAATCTAATGAATGCGAATTTATGTTCTTATGTCGAAAGATTCGATTTGTGAAATCCTCGCTTTCCGCTTCCGCCGATAAGATCGAAAAGATGGATTTGATTAGTTCCGAAACTGTTTCGGGCTCGCATCAATTACCAGCACTTGGTATCAGAGCGAGGTTGTTTTGATATAAGAACATAATTCTGCGATTAGATTTATTGTGGAGTGGGTTATAGGATTTCGTATTGATTCATGATGAACGAGATTATGTATTGAACGAAGTTGAAGGGTTTGACGTTTCAGTATGCTGATCTGTGTTATACGTGTCCTATATATCATCATCTTCGCATGAAACCCACTCCAAGCATGTCTGATATATGCGTTTAGAAGTGCAGAATTCGTTGAAAAGTTTCAATGAGTTTTCTGTGCGCGTCAAGTGTTTGATGAAATGCCTCAATGGTTATAAAAGAAAATATTCTCTGCAGTTTTCTGTGCACGTTATCTGTTCGATAAAATGCTTGAGTGAATGTTTGGACTCCAAACGGCCTGAATTTTGAAATCAAGCTTGTTGGAGATACGAACTACGATTTCGGATGGTCCGAAGTACTCAAATGCTCACGAAAATTCTGCTGGGAATTAGAAAAGGATTTTGTTGAGAACAAATTTCTATTTCTAAGATTTTCTATGAAATCATATTATTATTTTTGAAATAATAAGTTTTATTAATTTGGAATTAATAAGGTTTGTGGCTTTCATCTATCACGTTGTTAATCATCTATAAAATTTGTTTTATATAAGATGATTAGTAAATTTGATTTACAATATATAATGAAAAATCGTTTTTCAAGATTAATGAAAGAAGAAGAGATTTTTCTGAAAACTCGCTGCAGTACGTTCAACTTCAACTAATAAACTGTTTTAGTTGAAGATGAATCTGGACGTGTGATTTATTAAGTTGGAAAGCCTAGAATGTCTAGTTTCCAACGCAAAAAGCGGAACTTAAAAATGTTAAGTGAGCTGAAAGTTATGAACTTTTAATGAACACTGCCGGACTGCATTTTCTCTGCGGGTTTTAATAGTTAATTATGAATTAACTGATTTTATGAAAAATGTTATTCTCTTCATTTTTCTTAAATCCTAAGTTATACAGATAACTTTAGGAGTTGATTATATTATTATTCTATTAAGTTTGACTCTATATAGAATTATTAATATTAATCAAATAAATCAATAAGATTGATTTTTGTTAAAACATATGATGTTTTATAACTTAAAAGTTTGGGAAGCTTTTATTATAAAATATTGAGTGGGAGAAGGTTTTATGACAATAATACCTATGGCCTCCATTATTGATAAAAGTAACGTGAGATCTAAGTGACGCCTCGCGACGGCTAGTTTTCGTCCCCCTACGGATGGTTTTCACTTAGATCAATAATCAAGACTTTTATTTCCTAAGGGATCACTTTAAAATTTAATTCTTAATTTTCCTACCCTACGGCGGCAATTATGAATTAATTTTTAAAGGTGAAATAATGGATTACACTCATGAAAATACATATAAATTATTTATTTGTGTTTTTGGCTGAAATAAAGGTGATTAATAAATAATTGAAATATGAGATATTTTAGTTATTTTATTAATAGAGAATGTCTCTTTTAATCTTGTTTTGTTTTGACCTACCCTACGGCGGCATTTTAATTCAAGATTGAATTACCTTTGGAATTTATATGATATTGTTGGTAACATCATATTTATGATTCCGAAGCATGCAATGTGATGTTAGTTCTCTTATTTATGTCGCTTTATTTATTTTTTATTTTTTATTTTTTTTTTTTTCCAGATATTATGTCTAGTCCTGTTCTTGCTCTGCTCCATGAAAAATTAAATGGGGAAAATTTTATCAAGTGGAAAAGTAACATGACCATTGCTTTCACTTATGAGAGCCTGGAATTTGTTTTGGTTGAGGGTTGTCCGCCCGAACCCGCGGTTAACGCAGCACAAAGAGTACGTGAGACGTATGAAAAGTGGATTGCCGCAGACAAAAAGGCACGCGCCTATTTGCTTGCTGGTATGAATGACGTGCTTCGACTTAAACATGAGCACACGACAACGGCTCGAGAAATGATGGAGTCGTTGCGTGGGATGTTTGGTCAACCTTCCGCTCAATCTAAGCATGAGGCTGTGAAAATGGCTACAAATGCTAAGATGAAGAAGGGACAGAAAGTAGCAGATCATGTTTTGAACATGATCAACTACTTCACTGAAGCCACCACTCATGGTGCGGTCATTGACGAAGGCACTCAAGTGAGTATGATTTTGGAATCACTCTCGCCGGCTTTTCTTCAATTCAAAAGTAACTATGTAATGAATAAATTGGTTTATTCATTGACTGAGCTACTTAATGAGTTGAAAACTTTTAAGGCTATTTCCATTGGAAAGGTCAAAGAAGAAGAGGCAAATATTGTCGAAGAAAAGTCATCTTCTTCAAAGAAGAGAAAAGCTAAGGGGCAAAAGGGACAACCAAAACAAAAGAAATGGAAAAGTTCCAATTCTAAGAAGAAAGATTTTTCAAAACCAAAAGGAAAATGTTTCCATTGTAGCGAGGATGGACATTGGAAAAGAAATTGCCCAATGTACCTTGCTGAGTTGAAGGAGAAAAAGAAAGGTAAATCTCATTTACTTGTTCTTGAATCTTGTTTAGTAGCTAAAGACTCTTCTACTTGGGTAGTTGATTCGGGCGCTACTAATCACGTTTGTTCTTCTTTAAAGGCACTTGACTCTTATGAAGAGCTTGTCGAAGGTTCATTCATAATGAAAGTGGGTAATGGTGCGGTAGTTTCGGCAAAAGCCGTGGGAGTTGTCAAGCTTAATTTTATGGATAGGATTTTGATTTTGAACAATGTTTATTTCATTCCTAGTTTTCGCAGAAATTTGATTTCTGTTTCCAAGTTGCATGAACAATTGTTTTCACTTTCTTTTAATAATAATGGGATTATTATTTCAAAGAATGGGCGTGAAATTTGTAATGCAATATTAGAAAACGGTCTATATTTAATTAAGCCTAAAGAACAACCATTGCTTAATGCCGAAATGTTTCGAGTAGAACATCCTAAAGGCAAAGATTCTCACGAAAAAGATACATATCTTTGGCATCTACGATTGGGACATATTTCACTAGATAGGATAAACAGACTAGTAAAGGATGGTCCTTTACAAGAGCTAAATGTTAGCACTCTTCCAGTTTGTGAATCATGTCTAGAAGGAAAATTGACCAAGAGACCTTTCTCGACAAAAGGATCAAGAGCCAAAGTGCCACTTGAGCTTGTACATACTGATGTTTGTGGTCCAATTTCCACACAAGCTAGAGGTGGTTATGAATATTTAATCACATTTATTGATGATTATTCAAGATATGGATACTTATTTCTTATGCGTAGAAAATCTGAAACTTTTGAGAAGTTTAAAGAATTTCGCGCAGAGGCTGAAAAGCAGCTAGGAAAATCTTTGAAGTGTCTTCGATCTGATCGAGGGGGCGAGTATATTGATACTCAGTTCAAAGATCATTTGATTGAGCATGGTATCTTACATCAGCTTACATCACCTGGTACTCCTCAGCAAAATGGTGTTGCTGAGAGGAGAAATCGAACGTTGCTTGATATGGTTAGATCCATGATGAGCTACTCTTCACTACCGATTATGTTTTGGGGATATGCAATAGAAACGGCTGTATACATTTTGAATGTAGTGCCATCAAAGTCAATCCAAAAGACACCTCTAGAGTTGTGGAATGGGCGTAAACCTAGTTTACGTCATTTTCGCATATGGGGGTGTCCTGCACATGTGCTCAAAGGAAAGACTGGAAAGTTGCATCCACATTCAGAAGTTTGTCTGTTCGTTGGATATCCCAAAGGAACAAGAGGAGGTTTATTTTATGACCCTCAAGAAAAGAAAGTGATAGTTTCGACTAATGCTGTTTTTCTTGAGAGTGATTATATGGATAACTTCCAACCTCGAAGTAAAGTAGTTCTCGAGGAGTTACTAACTGATAAGATTAATCCACAACCAACAAATGTTGTTGGAGAAATCACTAATAATATCACTGAACCAAATCAGAATATTATCATACCTCGACGTAGTGAGAGGGTTATTCAACCACCCATTCGCTATCGTCAAGATGAAGAGGCAAATGTTGCAATTTCAGATGGGGTAGATGATGATCCATCGACATTTCGAAATGCGATGGAAGATTCTGATAAAGAGAAGTGGCTTGAAGCTATGAACCAAGAAATGGAATCAATGTATTACAATTCTGTCTAGGATTCTTGTAGATCCACCCGAAGGTGTAAAACCTATTGGGTGTAAATGGATCTATAAGAGAAAGAGAGGTGTTGATGGGAAAGTAGAGACTTTCAAAGCAAGGCTTGTGGCTAAAGGTTATTCACAAGAGGAGGGAGTAGAACTTCCATGCTAAAATCCATTCGCATACTCCTTTCGATTGCTGCATGTCTAGATTATGAAATCTGGCAAATGGACGTAAAGACAGCCTTTTTGAATGGCTATATTGACGAACCCATCTACATGCAACAACCAGAAGGTTTTCATGCAAAAGGTCAAGAGCAGAAAGTCTGCAAATTGCTTAGATCCATTTATGGATTAAAGCAAGCTTCTCGGTCTTGGAACCTTAGATTTGATGAGACGATTAAATCATATGGTTTTGACCAAAGTATTGATGAACCTTGTGTCTACAAGAAAATCAATAATGGTAAAGTGACAATTTTAGTGCTTTATGTGGATGATATTTTACTCATTGGGAATGATGTAGAAGTGTTGTCTGAAGTTAAAGGTTGGCTAGCCACGCAATTCCAAATGAAAGATTTGGGAGAAGCAAGTTATATTCTTGGAATTCGAATAGTTCGAGATCGCAAGAAAAGACTATTGGCATTGTCCCAAGCATCTTATATAGATAAGATGATGTTGCGTTATAGAATGCAAGATTCCAAAAAGGGTTATCTACCAACTCGACATGGAATTGTTCTTTCTAAATAGCAGTGTCCAAAGACACCTCAAGAGGAAGAAAACATGGGACGAATTCCCTAGGCCTCAGCAGTAGGCAGCCTTATGTATGCAATGAGGTGTACGAGGCCTGACATATGCTATGCAGTAGGGATAGTCAGCCGTTTTCAGTCGAATCCTGGAATTGATCATTGGGTAGCAGTAAAGAACATTCTCAAGTATCTTAGGAGAACGAGAAATTATATGCTTGTCTATTGTGGTGATAAACTTCAATTAGACGGTTACACTGATTCTGATTTTCAATCAGACAAAGATGATCGACGGTCGATATCTGGGTCAGTGTTTACTCTTTGTGGTGGTGTAATAGTTTGGAGGAGCATCAAGCAAACTAGCACCGCTAACTCCACCATGGAGGCAGAATATATTGCTGCTTGTGAAGCATCTAAAGAGGCAGTATGGCTAAAGAGTTTCCTTACTGATTTGGAAATTGTTCCAAATATGGATAGGCCAATCACTTTATATTGTGATAATAGTGGAGCAGTGGCCAATTCAAAAGAACCTCGCAGCCACAAGAGGTCAAAGCATATAGAAAGGAAGTACCATTTGATAAGAGATATAGTGAGCAGAGGAGATGTTTCAGTTCTCAAGATTGCATCTGCAGATAATCTTGCTGATCCTTTCACTAAGACTCTTCCTGGAAAAGTGTTTGAGAAGCATTTGCATAATTTTGGAATTAAAGACATGTCTCATTTGCTTTAGGGCAAGTGGGAGATTGTTGGGATTGTGCCCTTAAAGCAATTCTGAATTGTTTTATATTTTATAAAAGCGACATTTATATTTGAGCTTATTTAATTACTTATTGTATGTTTATTAAACATCACAGAAAATCCTTTGTTTATTATTTGTCACCATAATATTAGTATATAAGTGTTATATACAAGAGGATTAATATTATGGATAATAAACTTTAAAATAAGTTCTTGATGAATTTAATTGAAGTATGGGATCTTCAATTAAAATATCAATTATGCTGCTCATAATTCTATGACTATCTTATCCGGATCGTCGATGTAGAGACATCAAGTTGGGAGCATTTATATGATTTGATCATATAGAACTTGGACCGATTTAATTGGACATATATCATTTGCACTTCGTTAATGAAAGGATATGTCAAATTAAATCATAAAGATGATCATATATAAATGATCTTAATCCTGAGTAATTGCAATCTTATGTTTATTCTAATGTTGTTCTTAATTTGCTCGTTAAAGTATGTTTGTATAACATTCTGTTAAACTTGCATTTTAGAATTACATTTGAATTAAATAGACGAGATTGTAGATTATAGATATGGAATCCATTCCTTCTTGTAAGAAGTAGAAAGATGATTCTCTCATTTATTAATTCTAGTACTGAGTGAATGAGATCTCTAATTTATAAATTGTTTATAAATTAAACACTCACTAGTGAATTAATGGAAAATGAGAAATAAATAATTGTAGAGGTTAACGGATATGACCTGCCTACAGTTATGAATTATCTATGGAGGATTATTTATATGAAATGATTATATCAGTGGACTGCTCAATTCGTAGAGTAAATTTGTTCTATATTTAATGAGAGTGCAATTCCGAATTTATAGTGGAGTAATATCGGAATTAATAAATTGAATAAACTATTAAAGAGTTTAATAATTTATTCAATTTATTGGAGCTCATGAATATAGGTCCATGGTCCCCGATTCGCCTTTCTATAAATAAGAACGGGTTATGAAATAATATGTTTCAAAAGTTTATGAAAAATAGTTTTTCATAAATTATTGGTTAATATGTAAATATTAATTAATTCCTATTTATTTGATATGAAGGAATTAATTACTTTTTGATATTTACATTTATTAATAATTATTTTGGATAATTATTACTTTATTATCTAAGAGATAATATTTACCAATAGTGAGAGATATTTGGAACAAGTTAATAAGTGATTCACTAGAGTGAATCGTGTAACAACCGTGAGGATTCATTTTGGAGAGAAAAGGTGTTTTCTTTCTCAGCCTCGTGTGAATATATTAACCAAGTTCCAAATATCTTCAAAGTAGTCTTCTACTCCCACGTTTTCAAGAGTTGAAGAACAGGGGAGAAACATAATTTTTCATTGGCGTGCCCACTCACTCCGTTCGAAGAAAGGATCGCGTCGGAAGGCTGTGGTGTGTACGGGCTTGAAGATTCAAAGTTCGAACAAGACGAAGGAGATTCAAGAACGAGGTATTCTTGATCTCAAATCTGTAGAACGAAAATAAATCTAATGAATGCGAATTTATGTTCTTATGTCGAAAGATTCGATTTGTGAAATCCTCGCTTTCCGCTTCCGCCCGATAAGATCGAAAAGATGGATTTGATTAGTTCCGAAACTGTTTCGGGCTCGCATCAATTTCCAGCAATAATGTCTTCCACGTGTCTCAACTTCGAAAATACATGTTTGATCCTAAACATGTAATCCAACAAAATGATATAGTGCTAAATGAAGATATGAGCTATGAGGAAAAACCAGAGGTGATACTGGACCGGAAGGTGCAAGTATTGAGAACAAAGACAATACCTCTAGTTAAAATTTTGTGGAGACACCACGGGTATGAAGAAGCAACATGGGAACTTGAGGAGAAAATGAAAGAGAAATATCCGGAATTATTCTTAGAAGGTACGCAAATTTCGGGATGAAATTTCTTTTAAGGGGGGTAGAATGTAATGCCCCGATTTTCTAAAACCTAGAAACTTCTAAAAACTTTAATTTAATAAGAGTGCTGCTGATATCCAATATGTTTTTAAGGACTCGTAGTAGTGTTGTTTTTTTTTAATAAATATCATTTGTTTGAGTAATAAAGAGAGATATATATATATATTCTTTCAAGTCGTGTTGAGTTGTGAAAAATCTCGATAGTTATATAAATATAATATAGAAGATAATTACCTCAAGTTAGAAATAATATTATATCTAAGACTCGAATACCTTCTAAAACGAGAATTTTCTTAAAGGTCAATCACGAGGCGAGGGCCAAGGAACGTGAAGAAGAAGCAAGAACCGCTCAATCACTTTTGTAGCCAGGTGGGTGTTCTTACAAAGAAAATTATAATGTTGCTATAATAAAGCATGTTTTGAAAATAAAGCAAGTTAATTGACTCAAAACCCTTTCATGTATAAAATATTTTTGGTTTTATGTGTGATGCCTATCTGTGTTGGATTGGCAATATTATATCGATTGAGCCTGAGTTAAACAAAGGTCGCTAGCCAGGTAATGTGTACACAAAGTCGTGACTGTGTGCTCCAAAGGTGGGCCGGTTATGCATGGAAACGTCCGGTGAGGTGGCCACCTTGCCGGCGTACTTACAGATATGGATAATACAGGTGTGGAAGAAAATAGGGGCGCGCTCCAATAGTTTATGGAAATAAAGTTGTTTTAGTTACACAAGTATTTTGATAAAACCTTGTGATAACGGTGAAATGCATGATTGGTGATTATTTTACTATATGTTTTGGCATAACCCCACAGAGTACATCAAGTACTCAGCCCTGCTTGTGTTTCCAAAAAAACTTGCAGGTTGAGCGAGGTGGCAAGGATGGCAGTGTTAAGAGGGGATCCGTTCATCTTTTGAATTTGGTTCAGAAAGAGATACACATCTTCATATATGTATCTATTTTGTTAAAGACTTCCGTTGTACACTTCAATTATCTTATTTCGATAAGCATGTATAACTGGCTTCATGAACCAGTAAGTCAATAACTGCTCTATCTTTATTTCTTCGTGCCTTCGAACTCTATTAGAACTTTGCAAAGTTTCTTCTCTTGAATACTTATATAATATTTAAGCTATGAGATTTTCTTCGTTATCTTTGTTCATCTCCTAATTCTCTATTGATCGAGTCTATTAGTTAATTATTTCATTGATTATAGAATTATAAGTATTTTCCCATTCTTCCCCGTTTCTTTTACCCAACCCTAGTCACGCTTCGGCTGAGCCGTCCTTCGGGATAAGGGGCCGTGACAGGTTGATTCTTCAATATTGGGTTGATGAGGCCATCAGTCAAAGCAGTAGTCGATGTAAGAGCCGCTCTCAGTATGCTTAGACCCTGCACCAATCCACCAACTAATTCAATTCACTTTATATATGTCACGCTTTCATATTATATTAGTATATGTTTTTAACTATCCTAACAAATCAAATCTCAAATGCATAAACTCATCAAAGAGTAATCCAAATATGACCACCAATCTTACCTCTTCTAATCCAACTTCCATTGTCACCTCTCCCACATCAGATAGAGAGATCTTCATCTCCTTGATAGCAGAAATACTGGAGGTTATACTCAATGGTTTAACAGTTAAATCATCACTCACCATATACATTTTCGATCCTCTAACATAATACTGGTCCTCGCTCCTGTCGAAATTGAGAGGGATGTACTCGTTAACAAAGCCAGACTCAGTATAGTGACCCCTACAGGAACTCTCCTTAGAAGAACCATCGTTAGAAGAACTATCAGTCAAGAAGTCAGGCTTGAATAGCATGTCTTTTGACAGCGAAGTCATGAGGCCATTTCTGTACAAACTATAAGGTATACTCCAGTGCAGATTGTCCGTAGTCCTAAGACCAGTATTACTGTGCAAATACCATTCTACCCTTCCTAGGGGAATCATGAGCAAGCCAAAAAGAAAACTTATGAAATCTTGATGTGCCTGAGCAAACAGCAACTTGTTTGTAAATTTTTGCATCATGACTTTCAAAATCATCTTCTTGGAGTTGATGGAAATGGCTTTCGCCCCGATTTTGTTTGTGGCATTCTCCAGTCTAGCTACACGGCCGATCCTCTTTCCATAGCCAGGGAGCAATAGGGCAGTAAGTGGATTCCGGGAAATCATTATTAACACCAGCAAATCCAGAATCTGATCAATACAAAGAGGGGAGACATGTATAATTTGAAATGAGTTCACTTAGAAAAGGAAAATATTATTGAAACAGAAAGATAAATCACCTGAGTGTATCTGAAATCCAAATCCCATGTCACAGCTCCTTCCATATCTGTTGGGGCAATGCCAAGGCTGCTGAGAGTAGATAAGACTGAGCCTTCGACACTGGGCATCACTCTCATGTCATCACTGACGACAAAGGAAACTGTAGTCTCAGTGAAATTCTGATAAAATTGAGACCATTCATCATCATCATCAAGACTTGTTGGATTAAGCAGCAAGCTCTTAGTATCCTCAGTCAGGAAATGGATGCTATCGAGCTTTTCTATGCCGTTGTACAATGTGTTCAAGCTTCCAATAACGGACGCCTTTCTGCCACTGTCCCTCTCCAACACTCTCACAATTGTTCCCAACGGCAGAAGTAGGAAGCTTAATAGAGTGTCAGCAAAATTGCTGCCAGCTTCTGCAAATAGTACCTTAGTTTTCTCCTTATTTGTCATAAACTTGACATGAATCTTCAATTCCTCCTCCTCGTTCTCAACCTTACCCTCGTGCTCCTTCACCTCCTCCTTCTCAGACATTCTGTTAGTTGTAGCAGTTAGGAGACTTAGACTGCTTGTACCAGAATCCTCAACAGAATGTAGTAAAATATGAACATCTTTCTTGTGAGTAAACATGAACTTTTCTATCACAACTTACACACAACAAACACAAAAACTTTCAAGATAATTATTTGACATCTATATTATAAATTCTAAAACATCAATTTCAAAATATGAGCTGCTTCTTTGATCTCCTTTTCAGCTGATTATTGAATCTTACCATTAAAACGTTTCTCCAAAAACCATTCTCTCAGTTTTGGCAAACCAAATACAAAAATATATTGATATCTAGTCATCTTTGGTGTTGAAAAAGTTGCATTGCTGTTCGAAATTTTCGTTTGATCCTTTTCACAAACATGTGGTGTGCGTTCCAATTAATTATTGATTCTTGTTGTGGCGTTTGGAGAAATTCTTAGTTATGGAACTACAGTTTCATTTCTATTTCCTTACACGTGCCCAATCAATTTCATTAGCAATAACAAGCTAAATAATTAAAATTTAAAGAGAGACAAATCGAGAAATACCTGGTTCAGAATTGAGGTTCGCTTTTGAAATGTGTGGGTTTGCAGAAGATTGAGAAAACCAAGCCGCAAGAGTTGGCGATATAATGCTCTACAAATTGAATTTTGCATCAAATAGGTCAGATATTATTCATAATCATCGGAAACATAAAAGGTAACTTTTAAATTTTTGAGTAAAAACGGTAACTATTACTGTGCTCCCTTTTTGAGAAAGTGTTAAAAGCCAAATCCACCTTGAAGATAAACTTTTGGTGGCCAGAAACACCGTGTTAGTGAAAGCGGCGGAGGGTAGGTGGCGCGGCCGGTGAAGAAGAATGAGAGAGAATGAGAATGAAATTTATGTATTTTACACATATAAAAGTTGAGTACTTGCTACGCCAATTCCATTTTCCCTCCCAAAAATTGCTAGCTATTACCGGGGACGGAGTTACTTATTTATTTATTATTATTATTATTTTTATAACGGGTTTCTTTTGTTAAAAAAAAAAAAAAACTGGAAATTCTAAGACGTTGGCACAAGTTATACAGTATATTGATACAATATCTTCATTTTATTTCTTCTTTTCTTATGCTTAGATACAATATCTTACTCCAGAGACGAATTTGGGCTAGTGATTTCATTCTTCTTTTTATGAGCGGAAAGCTTTAAAATTTTCAATCTGTATATTAGCAATTTAGCATAAGCGGAAAGCTTTAAAACTTTCAATCTGTATATTAGCAATTTAGCATAGTTTTGATATAGATATAAATAAAACATGTCTATGAAATTCCTTCGACAATGTTTATAATATGACTAGGAATTTGGCACCGCGTAAGACGCGGTGTTGCCATAATTGCCCCGTGAATCATATGAAAAATAACTATAGCTTGTCAATTAACAAAGATTTGTGTTTTTTCAACAGTTGTAATTTGCATAAAACCTGACATGATAACCAAATTCGATTCAAGAATAGAGGGAACTTAGAATTTCTATTAAACCTATATTATCTCGAATACTTTCTTGTTAGAGCAGACAAAAAGTTAGCAAACCACCACGTTGAATGAAATTACAAGGTTCGACATGATATAGTGAGAATAACATGCAGTAAAAGTTAGCTACAAATGAGTGAACCAATCAACTCGTAGATACCGTAAAAGACACATAAACTTGTGTCAAAGGTGAACTCGTGACTCAAAATATATCACAACTTATTGTAATGTTTCGATGTTGTTAGCTTGTGAGTTACATGGTACTATCATAGTACCATATAGCTCCCAAAAAAGTTGGAGATATGCTCCAAAATATTACTCCATTAGATCAAATTAACTATAACAATTATTTACCTGTTTGCAAATATAGAACAATTGCAAACGTTCCCTGGGTCTTATTCAAGAGGAAACATCTAGCACATGAAAACAAAAGGAATATTATTAAAAAATATAAGTTGAGAAAATACACACTTTAATCTGTAAAAGTTATAAAGATATTTTAAAAGAAACACGGTTGCAAGGTAGGAACACTGTCCATAAGCTCCACAACATCACGTAGGGTTGAGAATTCCAGACATATGAATAGAATTATGCACCCTAACTAGCTAAAGAAACTCAATACAAGCTCAAGGAAAATATATTTAATCCAAAGGAAAAAAAAAAAGAGCTAAAGTTACCTGACAAAATCTCATATTTGCTTATCAAAAACCCTATTCCTATGCCAAACTATTTTCTTCCAGCTGCCAAAATCTATAAAGATGTAAATTCATCTTATCAATCTAGTTTTTTGCATGTTGCTATAGCAAAACAATATTGGAAGGGATTAAGGCACAAAAAAGGGAGGCTTAAGACTAATTGTATGTAAACACGAAAGAAATAAACATGTTGCTCACGATTTACAAATACTGTATATGCTGATATTTCTTACGATTTCTTACTATCAAGACTAATGCTGTATATGTTGAAGAATCAACAAGTATTATACCATGCAATAACTGAAAGTAAGTGCAAAAGCAATCCTAGACAAAATGAAATCCTCACAGCAAGCTATCTATCACCGAGATATGCTATTATTCCTTTCGTTCTTCTTGTAAACTCAATTCAAGCACAAACTCAAGTCTCCATCAAGTGCAAAGCAAACAAACATATCCAGGTTATACCTCAGCGAGAGAGAGTGGCGAGATAAAAAAATAATTAATCACCCACTCACACATACACAAAAACCAAAATGACAGAGAACTATCAATGGCAGTCCTAAAACTCAAAACCGAAATAAGGCACTCACTTATAACTTGACGGGAGTAAAAACGCATCAAAACACACACACTGGATAAAAATCTGTTCTACTGACAAAAATTGTTGAACATTCTTCCACCAAATTGCTAAATTCCCAATTTCGCTTTACAGACCCAGCGTGATTCCACAATCGGAGCACCAAAAAAATCCGAAAGAAAACTAAGAATACCTTTAGGCACAATATTTCTTGCAGTAGAAACAGAAACTTAGCGCCTAGGGCGGAGAAGCGGAATTGGTAATCATTTCCGAGCAGCACAAACCGAGGGCGAAAACGACTTTCTTCAATAAACGCCACAATCTTCTTGCAGCAGAACGCAGAATTCGCACAAGCCGAATTAGAAAATGGTTTTCTCTGCAGCAAAATCGTTCTCTTGGAGAATTGGAGAATTAGAAATGGTAAAAGGGAGACTAAAATGGTGAGGTGAAGAAAGGGATAGCGTGGTGTGTAGGCAGACAATTACTTTTTTTGGAGAACTGCTCGATCCCAAGACAATTCAAACACGGCAACTAAAACCCCCCAAAAATACAGCAAACTACAAAAATACCCTGTGTATTGTAGTTTCTACAGTGTTTTTCATAGATTTTGTTCTTTAAATAGGCAGCGTGTACTGTTCTTAAGAACAGTTGCAACATTCTGGCTTATTAGATTTGGTAAATATATGTGTGTATTAAAATAATTATAACTAAATATTTATAACTAGGATTGTCTTTTTTATGTATACAAATTAATATCTTTTTTGAGATTTGTTTTATATCAGTTCACATTTATTATGAGATTTGCATGTGTAAATTATAGTTTTGATTTTCAATTGGTATCTATATGTAGTTATAATTTCTGTTATATAAATTTTTTAATATTGTAGAATTCGGGTTTTATCGGGTAATTAGTGGGTATTATTTGATGAGTTTGTGGCAGTACGGGTACCAAAATTAATTTTTAATCGGGTTTGAGACGGGTATGGGTACATAAATTTTTAACTGGTTTGAGTCTGGGAAAGACTAAATAGGTGGGTACACGACCCATTGCTTATTTTTATACTGGCCCAAAATTTCAACAACTTTTATTTATGATCAACTTCAACTTTTTTATAAGTAATAATTACCCCTAAATACACAACTTTTTGTAAAATTTTAATTTTGCACACGATTTTTAAATTTTGTTTATAAATACACAATATTTCAATTGTTTCTGATTTTGCACACGAGGTTGATTTTTTTCTAGTTTATTCAAATTTCGTAATGATATAGAATTCAAATTTGTCTAGCGATTAGTGAGATTCTAATTTCTCCACATATATGAATTATATAATTTTCAATAGATTCAACTTTCGAATTCCATATCAGTATGAAATCTAACAAAATTAGGAGTAAAAAAAAAATCAACCTCATGTGCAAAACTAGAAACACTTGAAAGGTTAGTATTTATAGGTAGATTTTACATGTGCAAAACCAAAAATTTCACGAAAGGTTGGGTATTTTGGGGCAAATTTTCTTTATTACAAAATGTCCTGAACTTTCAACTAATTTTATAAAATTGGTACGCCTTTTTTTTCCTACAACTCAGATGCTGACTCGACTCATCGAATAAATGAAATGGATTTTTTTTGTCCACGTCACTTTAGAACTCCATAAAAGAAAATGAATTTTACAAAATTAATTCTCTTACTAAATATAAACAAAAGATTCCCCTCCCCTGAAGATAAAGAATAATAGGTTTCATTCTTTCAAGATTTAATTAGTAAGAGAATTGAAGGTTGTGTACTTTTTTGTATGGTGTTTTAAAGTGATGCGGACAAAAAAATTCACTTCATTTATCCGACAAGTCGAGTCAGCATCAAGGTTGCAGAAAAAAAAGAAAAAAAAAAAGATGGACCATTTTTTAAAGATATGTTGAAAGTTCAAGACATTTTCTAAAAACATTGAATTTGAGGTCATAAATTAAAAATTGTTGAAAGTTAGGATCATAATCTAATGTATGATTAACCCTAAAGAAAATGAAAATGAAAAAGAAAAGTGTATAATTCCCGCCGAAAGAAAATTAGCCAATTTTTTCCTTCATTAATAGCGCCTTTATGTTGGATACGCTTCTTGAAAGCGTTTCTCTTTCCACTTGATCTTTAAGTTAGATGTGATAATTTATATGCAATTATATCATGCAATGAGTTTAGAGATTATACATTTGTAGCGCAAATGGAGTAATCTGTCGGTCTAGATTACTGAGATATTCCATTTCCTCGGAGTTCTCTGACTTTGTGGGCATCTCGGAGCTCTGGAACTTGGAACAGGATTTGCACTTCTGCTCTGCAATCGGCGCCTCTCTCTCTCTGTGAATAAGAATTAGGTTTGCAGAATCTCATTCTCCCTATTTATAGAGAGAAGTGGAGCCTATCTCTCCAAGCCCACTAACACACGGGATTTAATTAATTAAGCCCGGTTCAGTTAATGAATATAATTACCAGAACAAATTATAATTTAATCATTAGAATTAATCCTAATTATAATAGGAAATATTACATGTAAATATTAAATTAATTATCTATTCAATAATTAAGAATAAATCTTAATTAATTAGATATTAATTTATTTCATATTGCATATTGGGCCAGAGTGCAATTATTGAGCCCAGATGGACACAAGAAGCTGAAACAGGCGCCCCCTACTACACAGTAGGCGTCACATTATGGGCCAAGGCTCATAATGCTTCTTTTCAGTCCAACACTGATAAATTGCTCAATAATACCTTGTGATCCTTTCCGAAGAACTCTTGGGTCATCCCAGGGATCCAAGTACCAGACAGAGCTTGGTCTTACCTAATGAAATAATCTCATGATCAACCTAGAATATTTATTTCATTAGAGCTGTGACGCATTCCACTAAAGAGTCACAACTGATTCACCGTTCTGTCCCAAATTGTAGATTGAGGCCGATACTTTGTTTAGAGTCATCCTCGTGTTTAAGACTTCCGATATCCATTAATTAATTAGAGCTCCTCTGACTGCACCTAATTAATTAATCTCTTCTTATCCTCAAGTAGTACCCGTTCATACCTTATTTTTATACTTGAACTTAATAAGCATACATGATATGGTATAATAAACCTTGTGAACTCCGTGAGGGGATATCTCAACCTATAACGGACACGGTATCTCGATACAACCAATTAGATATAATATGTATCCTCATGTTACCTAAGATATGAGAAATCAGGAATTCTGCGCTAAACCTTTATCCCGTAAGTCAAAGTAACAGTGAACAACACATAAACATCTAATATCCTATCGAGATTAAGATCGTACTACTAAAACTCGAGATCTCTAGCTCTTTACCTATTTCTAAGGTTAGTTACACAAGAGCATTCTCACATGATCCTGTCAATACGTTCCACCATACCAATATAACTAGCGACTGAGACTCATCACTACCATTATGTTGCAGTCTATAACGATAGCTTTCCCGAGCTATCTCAACTGTGACATTATTTATCGTTGAACGTTGCATATACTAAAACAACGGTTTTGCTTTAGATATACACAAGTTTACTCTTTATACCTCTATTTAGAGAGATGGATTCACATAATATAATGTTTTTTTTTTTTTTGTGAAACACATAATATAATGTTGTATACATTTATCGCTTTGTAATATATTTTATAAATGAAAATATAAAAGTAATATACACATTAATAAAAAAAAGTTAGATCAAAGCAATTCTCATGTAATCATACTTATTTTGAATGTCAAGTAGCCCGTTAGGAAAGTTAATTTAGCTCGAATAAGTTCTTTTGAATAGCGCCCAAAAAATATTTCGAATTCTCATGTAATTCATGCTTGGATACATGGCCGCAAAAGAGCGTGTCCAACAAGAACTTCAGAACAGGGCCAAAAAATAATAGGCCCAAAATTATACTCTCTGTTCTAAAATATTAAACCCCAGTTTGATCGACATGTTTTAAAGAAAGATGACTCTCACCTTTATTTGTATTGTTATTGTGGATCCATGTCTAAAAATAAAAGGCGCAAAGTTCGGAGGATGGCCCAAAACGGAATTATAGATAAAGTTTTTGGGAACAGAGAGAGGAAGCTATAACAAAGCCCAGCCCAAAAAAAAAAAAAAATAACTGACAATCTTCATTCTCTCTGTTCCTCTTTATCCTCGTTTCTCTCTTCGATCCCTCTTTCTTTTCCATTCAGCTTTCGCCATCTTGCAGTCCTTTTTTCTTCTTCTTTCGTCTTTTTTAAAAAATATTTTGGAGAAATTTAGGAGCCTAATTTCATAATTAGTATGGGGCTTAATATTTATTGAGATGGGTTTTGCTTGGATATTTATCTAAGTTATAGTAAAATTCTACAAATTTTATTTGTTTAAGAAGTGATTGGAACACATATCGCGATATCTTAATTTAATATTTATTTTCTTACATTCGTCTTTAGTCTTGTTTTTGGGATGAAGAGTATAAAAATGTCTTTTTTTTTAGGCAAGAGTATAAAAAATGTCTTAACATGCATATACATATATATAGTGTAGAAAATAAAATATTTGAGCCCGAACATGAAATTCAATCATTTTCATTGAGATGAGAGCATAAAAAAATGAATGCAGAATACATACTACATGAGGAATAGATATTCAAAATGAAGTGTCACATGGTTACAACTTATAGTGGAAATTGATTCGCCGTCAAGAGGAATAAGGAATAAATTTTGAAAATGA
The DNA here is from genome assembly GCA_001642375.2 of Mentha longifolia. Lineage (NCBI taxonomy): Eukaryota > Viridiplantae > Streptophyta > Magnoliopsida > Lamiales > Lamiaceae > Mentha > Mentha longifolia. The sequence goes on from CM038119.1 coordinate 1,930,204, forward strand.
CAATTTGATGGTATTACTGGCCCTTCAATTTGAAAGATTTATGGACCTTGTATTGGGTTTTAAGTAATAATTAAGTTGGACTTAATTATTAAGTGTGTATTTATATTAAAGCCCATTAACTAGGTTAATGTGGGTTAATATAAATAATAGAACACACTAATTAAATCCAGAAGGAAAAACCTAATTCTAATAAAACACACGCACGCACACTCCAAGAAGAACGGCAGTTTCTTCTTCTGTTCTTCTCCGGCGAATTCCTAGTGTTCAAAGGAGAGAAATCACTCCGGAATTGTTCCACGCGATCGAACGACTTCACGTGGACACCATAGTAGCAGTTCTATATATCGGAAATACGAGGAAAGAACACGTAAGTTATTGTATTTTCGTTCATATATGTGTATAATCTCTAAACATGTAAATTAGATCATAAATCACGATCTATACGTAAGGTTTCTAATCGTTGCTTCCGCTGCACTCGTGCATAAGAAACCTAACAGTGGTATCAGAGCCTAGGGCTCGATTTATGATCTTATTTCGTGTTCAATTGGTACATGGGTTTTAAGTTTTGATATTTTCATGAGAATTTTCGCACAAATATTTAGAATGTAGCTGAAAATTGGTTGAAACATTTCATCGAACACTTGGTGAGCGCTGCACTCACAAGGCTGTTTGGAACGGCCTTTGTGACATTTCGTCGAACGCATGGAAGGTGCGGGTTTGTCTATTGAACCTAGGGTTCAATCCCGCACCATCTTGGCTCGATGAACAGCAAACCTTCGCGGGACAAGACTCGGACTCGTGGCTGTGCATGGGCAGGTCGAAACGAAGCCGAGCCCGCGTCAGGTGCTTGGGGCATCATGCTTCGAGGTCTAGCTACACGAAGCCGAGGGGCTGCGTCCGCAACTCGCCTAGGGCAGGTCCGTGGTCGTTGTAGCCGAGGGGCGCCGGAAATCAGCTTGGTAAATGCGTTTTAGAAGCGCATGGAACCTGTTCGATGAATTGTCTCAAATAAAGAATATAAAATTATATGGTAGATTTGTTTTGAACAAATCACCGCTGTATAAAGTTGTGTAAAATTATTTGAATGATTTGTTTAGAACAAATCATTTGTACACGATTATTTTCTTTGGAAACTTTATTATTATTATTTTCGAAATAATGATAATGAGCAAGTTTGTATTAATTTGGAATTAATATATAAATATAATATCAAACCCATAGCAACCAGAATATATGCACTTTTGAAGTGCACGTAATCTGTTTGACGGGTTATTGTTGTTCTATTATTATTTTGGAAATAATAATAGCAGATTAGTTTATGTTAATTTAGAATTAACATGAACAAGGTAAACCCATTTTACAATTGTGAATAAATATATTAATTGGATTAATATATTTATTTTTAGAGATTTATTTGTTTTATTTGATTAAGCATGTTAATTGGATTATGTGCTTTTCATTTTCTAACTATAGTAGTTAGAGACCGCATATTTATGCCTGGGTAGGCATCGCCCCGTATTTGTAGTCCGCGTATTTATATCTGAGTAGGCGGCGCTCAGTATTTGTGGTCCGCATTTTCATGCCTGGGTAGGCTGCGCCCAGTAATTGTTTAAAGCAATATTAGATATTGCTAAACAGTTAGATCACATATTTTCCCAAATTATAATATAAGTCTCATCTAGGATGCACGCGTTGTCCATTACAATTGACTGAGTACTTAAACTTTTTTCGTTTGGAGTATTTACACCCCAGTGTTTGCTCAAATCGACATTGTTTAGACTCTTTCATAGATGCAAATGTTTGCGATCACGTAATGGGGTTGACTTACTTATATTATTTTGGCGCCTCAGTGTTCAAAATAATTTAAGAACGCAGGTTAATTAGATTAACCAACTAAGAGTTTCAAAATGGTTTTGAAATTAGCTCAGAGGCTTACTAGGTGATATTATTGCAGTCATCAGCCTCAGCAGAGTCTACAGTAATATAGACCTGGATCTTGGTCGACTAATGATTTATATTAGATATAAATCCGTATTCTGCAATTTTGTGGTTGCAGTATATGTTAAAATTAGTGGGAGCTAATCTTACAATATGTCATTGTTTGATTAGAAGTAAATGTGATGTTTGTAAATATTGTTCTAATTTGTTTCTCTTAATTCTTGATCAGATTCATAATGTCAAGTTTGTCGTTAAGATGTTTGTTGGATACTATGAAGTTGACTGGGTCAAACTTCATGGATTGGCAACGCAATCTGCGTTTGGTGCTAAGGCTTGAGAGGATTGAGTACGTCTTGGACGAACCAATCCCGGTCGTGCCTAAAGAGGCTTCTGAAAAGGCTTCTGAAGAGGATGAAACGTCGGACGTTTTTGCTCATCAGAAGCATCAGGACGACGCCTACACGGCTTAGTGCATCATGCTTGCCTCCATGGATGTGGCGTTACAAAGGCAGCATGAGCACATGCTTCCCTACGAGATGATATGACACTTAGAGAAGCTGTATGCATCTGCGAGTCAAAATCTTGAGTTTGACATGTGCAAGGAGCTATTTCAAATGAAGCTCCTTGAAGGGAAGAGTGTTTCAGAACATGTTCTGAAGATGATCGGAATGATCGAGAAGTTGGCTTCAATTGGATTGAAGCTAACTGAGACTCTCGCTATCAATTCGATCATGTATTCGTTGCCTAGTTCATTTGATAATTAATTTCATCGTAAATTACAATATGAATAACACCAAGGCAAGTTTGGCAGATCTTCATAACATGCTGAAAAATTATGAGTCTACTGTCACTAAGGGCAAAGCTGTACTCATGGTGAGCTCTTCTGCTGCTCCCGACTCGAAAGGGAAGGGTAAGTAAAAGAAGAAAAAGAAACCGGCATCCAATGCTGTGGCTTTGAAACCTAAGGGCGGTACTCATAAGAAGCCGGAGATATCAAAGGACCAATGCATCTTCTATCGTCAGAAGGGGCATTGGAAGAGAGACTGCCCGAAGATCAAGGCACAAGGTGTCTCTTCGTCAGGCTCAGGTATGTTTGTCATTGAAATAAACATGTCTATTGATAACTCACATTCTTGGGTATTGGATACCGGCTGTGGCTCACAAATTTGTTCTAATGTGAAGGGGCTAAGTGACAGCAGGAAAGTGAGGCCTGAAGAGGTCGATCTGCGCGTTGGGAATGGAGCAAGAGTTGTTGCCCACTTGTCGGGACTTTTAGATTGGATCTTCCTTTGGGACATAGACTAGTTTTGTATGACTGCTATTTTGTACCCTCGATTACGAGAAATATTATTTCTATTCCCTTGTTAGACATGGATGGTTTTCATTTCCGTTTTGGAAACGGATCTTGTTCTTTTGGAAATAATGGGATTATTTATGGAAATTCATCTTTGGTGAATGGTTTATATTTGCTCGATTGTGTACAAAATATTTTTAATGTTCCAAACAAATGACCTAAGCTAGGTAATACGAATAATCTTACTTATCTTTGGCGTTGTCGGCTTGGTCATATTAATGAGAAAAGAATAGCAAGATTGAGAAAGTTAGACTATCTCACATCATTTGACATTGAGTCTTATGGTGCTTGCGAATCTTGTCTCAAAGGAAAAATGCCCAATAAGCCACTTTCTGGGAAAGGAATACGAGCCAAAGAGGTGCTAGAGTTGGTTCACACAGATGTGTGTGGACCATTATCAACTCAAGCACGAGGTGGATATTCATATTTCATAACTTTTACTGACAATTTCTCAAAGTTTGGATATGTTTATTTGATAAAACATAAATCCGAAGCTTTTGAGAAATTTAAGGAGTACAAGTTAGAAGTCGAGAAACAAGTTGGCAAAAGTATCAAGACTCTTCGATCGGATCGAGGAGGCGAATACTTAAGCCAAGAGTTTCTCGATTACCTGAAATCACATGGAGTCCGTTCCGAATGGACACCTCTAGGGACACCTCAAATGAATGGGGTATCTGAAAGGAGGAATCGAACTTTATTAGATATGGTTCGATCCATGATGAGTTTCTGTAGTCTCCTTATATTCCTTTGGGGTTATGCCTTACAAAGTGCCATATACATTCTGAATAGGGTTACTTCTAAATCAGTCGAGAAAACACCATATGAATTATGGTGGGGCAAAGTGCATATTCTTGCGCATGTACGGACCTGGGGTTGTCCTGCATATGTCAAGAAAATGATGACTGATAAGTTGGAATCCAAAAGTGAGAAATGTTATTTTGTGGGATATGCTAAGGAAACTCGAGGATATTACTTCTATCACCCTGGAGATCACAAGATGATTGTATCTAGAAATGCGATATTTCTAGAAGATGACTATGTCTACAAGGGACAAGGTCATAGGGTGATAGATCTTGAAGAAATTCAAGAACCACAAAATATCAATAATGATGAAATCTTGTTGGATGGTCCGAACAGGAATTCAGTGGGAGTATTTGATGACTCATTTGATGAAGGATTGTCCTTAAACAGACAACTGTTAGATAGTGGGAGTCATCAAAGAGATGAAGATGCAATTGTTGCACCTTTACCTCCTCGGGAAGAACATGGAGTTGAAATTTCCTAGAGCTCTCAAGATATTGGTTTATCCAATACTCAAGATCCTACTCACGTTCAGGATAATGTGGATACCCAAATGCAGAACCAACTCGATAGGCCTCAGAGAATTCGTCGAGCACCAAACAAACTCAATATATTGGTTCAGAACCAAGATGATGGAGATTTGGTGTACGATGATGAACCGAAGACCTATTCTGAGGTAGTATTAGATGTTGAATCGGAGAAGTGGCCGGATGCCATGAAATCTGAAATGGACTCGATGTATGACAATCAAGTTTGGAACTTGGTTGACCTGCCAGATGGGGTGCGACCCATAGGCTGCAAATGGATTTTCAAGAAGAAAACCGATGCAGATAGCAAGGTACAAACCTACAAGGCTAACGAGTACCCACTGATGATAACCTAGCATATCCATTTACCAAGCCATTGTGTTTTACAAAACACAAGAGTCATTTTGAGAGCTTGGGTATTAGATATGTTGGAGATATTCTTTAGGTTAGTGGGAGTCGGAGGTTTGCATGTCTTAGAAATAATTTTGTAATTGAAGACACACAAACTTGATCACATTTATATGTATACATTTTCATTTGATGATATTTGTTATTGGCATACACATTTCTCAGAATATTTATTTTAATTGTTTGTAAATATTCTTGTTGATTTGTTCCCTTGAGTTAAGACTGTCATTAATGGAGTGAGACATTAATAATATAGTTTAACTCTAAAATAGCCCTAACCGAGAATCATCAAGAATGGGATATTGATGATGTGTGATAGGTTGGCATGGGGTCTGCATCACGTTCTTAGAGATTATAGTGGTTCTCACCACTATATAGTATTGGATACTCGTGATGGACACATGGATACTTTGGAGAGTATTGGTATACCCTACCTTTAAACTATTTGTTTCTAGTGTCTATAGTTTATTGGTGTGTGAAGTACATGATAATCCTTTGACTTGAGGTCATTGCTTATCTTGATTGCAAAATGGTGTATTTTGACCAAGTTCAAAGCTTGCACTCCATTTGGGGTAGATACGGCTTGGATTGGATACATCAGGTTGTAATCGAAGATAGTAGTTGAGCCAAGAATAGGATTCATTCCTTGATTAAATTTCGAGAGTAACATTCAGATTCTCTATATTAATTGATTGCTAAGTCACTGGCCAGTGCATGTGATATATTCAATTATAGTAATTGAGTATGATCATCAATGATCAATTGATAAAGATGAGATAAAATGGTTAAGCTATTTGGATAGACACTTGGCATGTCCAAGGCTTAACCGAGTGTTATGTGAATGAAGGGATATTATATAGACTTCATATAAAGGTCCAGTTTGCGAATCCGCGTAAACGTTCTTCATATATCGAGTTCGCTATACTACGCAGTCTAGGAGTTTAGTATAGATTTTAACTGGGTTATCGTCGATAATGAAGGCCTATAGGGTCACACTTTATGTGTTGTTGTTGATCGCGTTAATGGGTGATTGTATGGTGCTTGGTTGTTGGTTAAAATACAAGTCCAAGTGGGAGATTGAAAGATTTATGGACCTTGTATTGGGTTTAAGTAATAATTAAGTTGGACTTAATTATTAAGTGTGTATTTATATTAAAGCCCATTAACTAGGTTAATGTGGGTTAATATAAATAATAGAACACACTAATTAAATCCTAAGGAAAAACCTAATTCTAATCAAACACACGCACGCACACTCCAAGAAGAACGGCAGTTTCTTCTTCGGTTCTTCTCCGGCGAATTCCTAGCGTTCAAAGGAGAGAAATCACTCCGGAATTGTTCCACGCGATCGAACGACTTCACGTGGACACCATAGTAGTGGTTCTATATATCGGAAATACGAGGAAAGAACATGTAAGTTATTGTATTTTCGTTCATATATGTGTATAATCTATAAACATGTAAATTAGATCATAAATCACAATCTATACGTAAGGTTTCTAATCGTTGCTTCCGCTGCACTCGTGCATAAGAAACCTAACATATTTCTATGTGAATTTCAACAAACAATGAATCATTAGGCTCTATGAATCCCATGTAAGGAAAACGCAAACGATGAGAGTATATTTCTATCTCACATGCAATTCATCATGATTCTCTACGCAAAATCTAAATATGTGTTTCCCTTTTCAGTTCCACACAATTCATAAATCAATCAATTAATGGCCATTTAATTGAAAGCATTAAGAATACGCAGAGAATTCAACTAGAGAAAATTAAACATCAATAAGAATTTAAATAAGCATCCAAGCAGTTAGAATTAGGCTATGTCATAAACCTTAAAAAGTAAATTAGCCTAAGAATATGGTCTGAGAATTTATAATCCTAAACTACGAAGAAAAGAGAAGAAAATCGAGAAGGATTTCTTCTCTAGAACCACTGCTTCCAATCACGTCCAAGCCGCCCCCTTTTCTCCCGTCAAAAACCGCCACCTTTTAATTCAATTCCATGCTCTTTTATATTTATGTAGAAATAGGCCCAATAACTTTTAGTCTTTAATTTCAGTGCCGGCCCAGTGCTTCTTAATGATATAGTACAAAATAATGTGATTTATGGACCCTTCAGTGCTTCTTCGTTCCTTTTGATGTTGTGGTATCAAAATTTGAAAATTCCTTTCTTTTCCTATTTCTTCTTCTTTATTCTAAACCTACAAAATTAATTAAAAACACATTAAACCATATTTAAAAACTCTTGAAAAACAAATAAATACTCCAAGAGTAAAAGAATAATAAATAGTGGTATTATAGTGAAATGTCCACTCTTAGATATAAAAACCAATTTCTACCCACCTCTTTTAATTTACATTTCAAATACCCATATTTTCTAAATGGGACTAAGTTGCCCTTCAATTCCCCCCAAAACTAAATTGAAATCCCTCAATTTCTAATCCTCCTTTTCTTGAATTAGAATCACGTTCTCTCTCTCCTCTATCTCTCTTCTCCCCCTCCACGCTCCCAATCCTCAACCTTCTTCCGCCGCAAGCGCAGCCGCTCCACCATCAACACCACCCAGATCGTCTTCCTTCCTACAAACAGATTTCCATGGTGCAAATCTGAAAAAATGCCGCCGCCGCCGTCGACAGGGGTTTCTGTCGCCACCACTCCAAGCGTCGTACTCCACGCCAAGCACAGCCTGGTCTGCCGTGGAGTTTGTTCGGCTCGTACGAGGATGTTTCGGCGTCACCACAGGAAGCATACCCCATTGTTTTTGCTGCTTTTTTTATGGTTTGGTAGTTGTTTGAATCCTATTTTCTGTGTTTCTGCAGTTTGAATTCTGTTTCTTGCTTGGTTTGAACTCTTGTTTTTATTGTGTGCTGGAGCTCTTGTTTTTGATGTCTACGTTGTAATTTGGTACTTTGTGGTTGAATAAATGCTTTTGTGTGTGTGTTTTAATAGTGGAGCCTTAGTTTATTTTACTATAGCTCGTTTCTACATCCTTTAATTCCTTTCACCAGATATCCTTTTCTTCATTATTACATATTTTAGGTATATTTATTATAATTTTCGATGGGTTACAGGATTCATTGCTTCCCACCATGAGTGATCCTTCCAATATATGAATTTCTTTTATTTCTTTAGTTTGTTATTTTTGATATTGGTGATGCATGTTTAGTTTAGAGTTGTTGAGAATTTTTGCCATTTGTTAGTGCTTAATTTACAGATTTAAATTGTTTAATATCTCTTTGTAATGGAAAGTTACGGTACGAATTAATAATACCGTACCGTAACGGTACGAATTCATAATATTGTACCGTAACTTGTCGAGATTGTTTAGAAAGTAATGGAAAGTTACAGTACGAATTCATGATTTTTTTTCTGTGTAATGGAAAGTTACGGTACAAATTCATGATATCGTACTGTGACGGTACGAATTCATAATATCTTATTGTAACTTGTCAAGATTATTTTAAAAGTAGGATAACAAATATTCATTCATTCATATCATTAATGAATGGTACGAATTTGTCTCAGTCTTTCTGAGTACCGAGCAATTTTTTATGAATTTTGTATTGTTGTTTATATTTTCTATTCCCATGTCATGGTACGATTTTGCCAGATTCGTACTTTGAACTCTAAAAATGCATGAAATTTTTTTTTACCTCGGTTCGATTTTCAAGAGATCGTACTTCCTACTGCTACATTGTACACGTCTTTTACCTGAAAATTATGTTATATTTTTTTCCTTGTGTGCAAGTAAAGGATCGATGTAAGCATATCGTACTTCTTGTTCGATACTAGTACGAATTTGCATGAATCTTACTTTGCTTTGCGAAAGGTATTTGTTATCTTTTCTATGTAGTTTTAAGAAGCTGATTGGAATCTTTTTCTTCGATAGTGGTACGAATATGTGTTTTGTTATTAGAAGTCGGTACAAACAGTTCAGCCGTACTTCGTAACGTTCCTTAGTTACGGTACAAAATTTTAATATCGTAAGTCGTTCTAAGTAAAAATTGAATAAAATAAAATAAAAGATAAAAAAGAAAGTGGAAAAAGGCTGAAAATGATGAAAAAAAGGAGAAAAAAGGAAGAAAAAAAAAGACTGAAAAAAGATGGAAAAAGAAAAAAAAGTTGAAAAAATTCGAAAATAGCAAAAACGAAAAAACAAACAAAAAAAGTTGAACAAAGAAATTAAAAAAGGGAAAAAAAGGCTAGAAAAAAAAAACGAAAATAAAAAAACTGAGAAAAAACAATTGAAAAAACAAAAAAAATAAAATAGAAATAAAATGAACAAAGAGAGAAGAGAGATGAGAGAATGAGACCCATATGGGGGCAATTATGTCCTAAATTGAAAAAATGGGTAAATGAATGTGTAAATTAAGTGGGTGGATAACTTTTGGTTTTGTTATATGAGAGTGGGTAGTTGGTGGTTTGCCCCTAATAAATAAGTGATAAAATCACATATCAAGATACCATATATTCTTTGCGTTAGCAAGATGGATCTAGATCTAGAGCTAGAGCTAGAGCCCTCATTAATTAATAAACTCCAAGAGAATGATTGTGACAGCTCTGTAACAAGATATGTCACTAAGTATGGCTCCTCATTGCAGTCCCTCTTTGAGCTTTCTGATTCATATATAACGAAATCTCCCTTTTTCTCATCTAGTTCTACTATCTATTCCTTTCTTCTTCTTTTTTTTCCCTTAAATTAATCTATATTTTCATTTTGTTTTTAATTAATTCTGCTCAAAATATATATTTTAGGAATGATTAATTCTTTAGTAAAAATGAACAGTAATTGCACTCTATAATAAAAATGAAAAGGCATAACTATTAACATAGAAGCCAAGCCAACAATTGTCACATACTGCAGAAGAAGAAAAACAAGGAAAACAATGTCCATATATAATTAACCAAAGTTGAGGCTCAGGTTTCTCTCTTCACTCGTTTGTTCGGCATGTGTTTGATAAGAGCATCGGTAAGAACAGTATTGGAAGAAAGAGATGCTTCCAGTATGCTCAAAGCCTGCACTAACAACAAAACTTCAAAATAAATCCATCTCAAAATCTATAACACAGTAAACAGCTAGTGAGAAAAAACCTAACAAATTCGTCGTGATATTAACTACCTCTTTCGATCCGATTTGCAGCTCCACTTCTTCGACATCAGAAATCTTGATTTTCTGCTCTTTGAGAGTGGAAATCATTGACATGACAGAGAAAGGTACGACAGTTAAATCATCCATGACCTGGTAACTCCCAGAAAGCAAGGGTTCCCTAGTGACGGGACGAGTGTTGTTCTCGGCCGAATCTGGTTGCTTCATTAGCCTAGTTTTCATACCTTTCTCGAAATACTTGTCATCTATCAATTCAACCGCGCTACGGTACAAGCTGTTTATAGCCTTAAATATAGTCTTACCCCCTTGAAGATGTTCAGCTCTTCCTAGAGTGATGTTGAGTAACCCTAATAGAAACTCTATGAAATCTCCCATTGCTTGAGCATGCAGTAACATACCTGTAGATCTTTGAATTGTCACTTTCAAACTTACATTTCTAAAGGTGGTGGGACTTTGTTCATGAGCAGCCTGAGGTGATGATTTGATGGCTGGGATTCAAGAATATTTGCAGAGCTTGTTTTGGTTAGGATAACGTCCGATAATGGAGTTGAGGAAGTCAAGGATGCCTTCAACAAGTTTGTGATCTAACGACAATTATACATAACTTAATTAACAGATATAAACATGGAGATAACACAAATTGGAGAAGCAAAATAAGAATATTGAGATTAAAGACACACCTCAGTCCACCCAAACTCCACTAGGGTTTGCTCAGCCTCATCCATGTTGGTAATTCCGGGAAAGCTCATGATTCTGAAGAGTCCAGTCCCATTCGGCAAGATCTGCAGATCATCACTGATCAAGAAAGATGTTCCTTTCAGAGTGAAGACTCCATCATCTTCAAGTCTTTTTGAATTTCTTTTCATAGAGTTTACTACGCAGCTTCGACAATATATATACGCTTCACTGTCCGTACCACAATTTAAACATTTGACATGTAGTGATTCAGCGATATCCAGTTTCAGCTTTCGATACTCAGCTTCGAATGAACTTCTACCGCGGAGGAGATCGGCCTTGTTTGCAACTTCCACGAAATCAAGATTCAGGAAGCTGTCTTTCAAATTGTTCAAGCTTCCAATCTTGGGTGCCTTATCTTATACTGTAATCTGAGGATTTTGAGAACTCTTCCCAAAGGCAAAGTCAAGAAGCTTAGCAATATGTCTGCAAAATGGCTGTCAACTTCTGCAAATAGTACCTTACTTCTCTCTTTATTCATCATCGCTTTGAACTGTAACTTAACGCTCTTCTTGGAGTTACTCATTCTGGTTTTAGTGGTACCAGCGATTAGAACAAAGACTAATGATAACAAGAATTTAACTTCCTCTTTTGTGAGCAAAAAATTTAACCAAGATTTAATATCCCCCACCAAATTCCAAGATGAGATTCCCCCATAGACAATCAAAATAAATAGAATGAAGTAGAGATGATGATTAGGTTAAGAGTTACCTAGTTGAATTCCTGATTCTGACGGAGGAAGGCAAGGGAGGCTGAGAATGAGGTGGCGGTCAAATTTATACAGTTTGATCAGATTTGGTTTAGGATTTGAAAATATATATATGAGATTAATTATTATTTTTTATAAATTTTGACTTACACTTTAAGTTGTGATTTTAAAAATATATAAATCAAACTAAATTGTAAAATCATACTACTATATTTTTTTGACATAAAAACATTGTTTCCTATTCTACCACCCTTAAGAATCTAACAAATTCCGCTGATCTTTCAACTGTTTTCAACGATATTCATGCATGTATTATGGGATTTGATTAATTACTTTGTGCATGGTTCCAACATACTATAATACAAATTGATTCAAATTCACTTAACCAATCTCTGATTTTAACCATCTATATAAAGGAAAAGGTTACATAACATATTGTTACCATACCTTGGAATAGCGATTGTGTGAAGCTCTTTCTGCATTATGCTTTTCGTCCACCGGCGGTGGCAGAAGAGTTGCTTTTCACAGAAGCCGAACGCGAATTTGCAGAGATTATATTGAGTTTTCTGGAATTGCCATCAGGAAAGATTGTAACAGTCTTGAAGAAGCAATACGCAGAAGAGAAACCCATTATTGGAAGCTTGAACACACTGTATAAATGGGATTAACAGATCTTAAAAGTGTCAATTTTTGGACAGATGGTGGTAAAGATGTTACTCAATCCTAAGGGAGATGTTGGATGCTATATCATGAATGGTGGGACGTTTACGGTATCCGATGATTTGACTGTCCAACCGTTAAGTTTAGTTTGTTCACAAGAGCTGTAACTTGCATCAAGATGGATATCCCTTTTTCTGATGTCAAAGAAATGGAGGTGAAGTAATGTGCTTGTTTCTTTTCTCTTTTTGGAATGTGTGGTCTTGTTTTCTTGTGATGAAGACGAAGGCTTTGTTTGACTTTGTTTGTTGGTGAGTGCAGGGTTTGGGCATACTGAAAGCTTCTCTTTCGTAGGCTTGATTGAACCATGTTGAAGATGCAGTCATACAACATGGCTCCTCATTGTGGTCACTCTTCGAGCTTTCTGATTCATAATCTTTTAGTTCTACGATAACAGTTTCATACACGTTACCTTCATATATTATTTTTTACTTTATTTGTTTATTCTGCTCAAAACAACTATTTCAAGAATTATTAATCAATCAACATAGAATCACGAACTATACCTTGATCTCGGGGGAAAGGGGGGAAATTTCGATAAGCAATATTATTGGAAAAACGAAGAATAATTTGCATACTGACAAAAAGGTCTAATTAAAAATGAAGAAGCATAGCTATCTAACATAGAAGCCAACATTCTGAAGAAGAAGAAGAAAAACAATGTCCATAACCAAAGATCAGAGTACTCATGAGCTTTCTCTCTTCACTCGTTTGTTCGGTGTGTGATTTGCCAGAGCATCACTAAGAACAGTAGTGGAAGAAAGAGATGCCTTCACTATGCACAAAGCCTGCACCAACAACAAATTTAAAAGTAAATCCATCTCAAAATCTAAGACACAGTAAACAGCTAGTGAGAAAAAACCTAACAAATTAAGTTTGCAAATTGTATTTACTAAACTACCTCTTTCAATCCAATTTTCACCTCCACTTCTTTGACATCGGAAATAGCAATTTCCTGCTCTTTGAGAGCGGAAAGCATGGACATGACAGAGAAAGGCACGACAGTCAAATCATTCATGACCTGGTAACTCCCAGAAAGCAAGGGTTCCGTAGCAACATTGTTTTGAGGGAAATCCAGGTTCATTAGCTTAGTTTTCATGCCTTTCTTGAAATGCTTGTCATCTATCAATTCAGCCGCACTACGGTACAAGCTGTTTATGGCTTTAAAACTAGTCTTACCCCCTTGAAGATGCTCATCAGCTCTTCCTAGAGGGATGTTGAGCAACCCTAATAGAAACTCCATGAAACCTTCCTTAGCTTGAGTTTGCAGTAACTTACCTGTACATCTTTCTACTGTCACTTTCAAACTTATATCTCCAAAGCTCATGGGGCTTTGTTCAGCAACCTGAGGAGATGATTTGATTGGCTGGGATTCAAGAATATTTGCAGAGCTTGCTCTGTTTAGGATAACGTCCGATAATGGAGTTGAGGATGTCAATGATGCCTTCAACAAACTAACCATCTAACAACAATCATACATAAATGAAGTACAGTAAATAACAAAAATTGGAGATCACAACTCAAATAAGATTGAGATTAAGACACACCTCATTCCACCCAAACTCCACTAGGGTTTGTTCAGCCTCATCCATGTTCTTAATTCCAAGAAAGCTCATGATTCCGAAGAGTCCAGTCTCATTGGGCAAGATCTGCAGATCATCACTGATTATGCAAGATGTTCCTTTGAGAATGAAGACTCCTCCACCATCTTCAAGCCCTCTTGGTACGCAGTTCACACTGGCCTTACCACAATAGATGCAAGTTTTGGGATGTAGAGATTGAGCGATATCCAGTTTCAGCTTTCGATATTCAACTTCGAATGAACTTCTACCGTTGAGAAGTTCGGCCTTCTTTGCAGCCTTCACGAAATCAAGATTCGCTATGCTATCATACAAATTGTTCAAGCTTCCAATCTTGGGTGCCTTATCTTTATACTGTAATCTGAGGATTTTGAGAACTCTTCCCAAAGGCAAAGTCAAGAAGCTTAGCAAAATGTCTGCAAAATGGCTGTCGGCTTCTGCAAATAGTACCTTACTTCTCTCTTTATTCATCATCACTTTCAACCATAACTTAACTTCCTTCTTAGACTCACACATTCTGGTATATATTATTAGTGGAACAAGCAATTAGAACAAAAACATAACAAGAATTTTCCTCTTTTATAAGCAAGAACTTGATAACCCCCGCCAAATTCCACGAACCACCTCCCCAACTCACGTTACTACTAATTAATAAACAATAGTAAGGGTGTGTTCTCTATGATAGAAAATTATCATGGCAAATGAGAGAAAAGAGAACAATCACCCTTTAAATTATCCACATTTTTTCACCTTTTCCCACCACATTTTTTACTTTTTCCCACCTCCTTATCTGTGATGAAGAATTTTACTCTTTCTTTAACGAAAAATATTATCCCACCAAAATGGAGTGAATTTATTTTCCTTCCATTAGAGTGAAAATGAAGGGGAAAAAGGAGTAGAAGGTGGGAAAAAGTGAAAAAATGTGGAAAATTTAAAGGGTGATTCTTCTCTTTTTCCATGATAATTTCCCATCATAGAGAAAATAGAATGAAGTAGAGATGATTAGGCTAAGAAATTACCTGATCAATTTCCTGATTCTCACGAGGGTTGGCTGAGAGCGGCGGAGGAAGAGCGTTGATCAGTGATCACGATTCTGAGATTTTATAGGGCGGAGTTGATCGGATGAGATTTTATAATAGATATTTTTGAATAAAAAAAATCTTTTTTTTATCCGAGTAAAAAATTCTAATAATTACTTTATGTGCCCACGGATAACGTGGCATTGGAATATATAAGGAAGTTAATTAAAACCCTACAAAAAATAATTAAACCCTACTATAAAAAAACTAAACCCTAACATGAAAAACTAAACCCTAAACGAAAAAATTGCAAACGTGGCATTACCACATCACTGGTGGACACATTAAGTGTGTCCACCATGGGTAGGGGGGCATTTCTAGATTTATCAATACTAATATAATGAATAAAAGTAAAATTAAATGTCAAAAATAATGCTCATTATTGAATCATAAAACATTATATAAATTAAAATACATAGTTATAAATTAAAATTGCCTAAACATACTTAAAATTAATAAAGAAAAATTGAAATTCAAAATATAATTAAAATACCAAAATTAGGATGGAAGACGGGGATAATTGGGCTGGGATCATATCTTAAATAAAATTTGTTTTTATTAATTTTGGTGAATTTGTATTCACTGGCAATGTAGGAGTATGTGTTTGGTTGAATTTGTATTTGTTCGTGTTGAGACTTTAGTTAAAGGCTCTTGGGCCAAATTCAAATTGTTTTTTAGAGGAGAGATGAGAAAAGAGAGCAGATTCATTTTGGGAAAGAAAATTTTTTGGTTTTCATTCTCAGTTTCCTTACTCTCCCCTTAGGAAGAATAGCCTCCCTTTTGGGGAGCAAGACTTGTAATTTTAAGAGCATTGACAATCTGTACAAAAGCACAGAAAAACTTATCAAAGACAAACACTTGATCAAGAAAGATGCAGCGAGAAGGCTACAAGAACCCGAGCTTCCTCCTTACTATCTTTCAAAGAACCAGATCTTTCCTCTCTCACAACAAATCATTCCCGCTATGTATTTACTTCAATAGCATTGCAGATTCCTCGAATGAGACAGGCGAAGAGGGTTTTTGAATGTGTCGCAAGGATCCAAAGGGAGATGATGGTTGCTATATCATGAATGGTGAGTTGTTTAAGGTATCCGATGATTTGACGACTGTCCAACCGTTAAGTTTAGTTTGTTCACAAGAGCTGTAACTTGCATCAAGATGGATATTCCTTTTTTCTGATGGAGATTGGATTGAAAGAGGTTAATTAGTAATGTGTTTGTTTTTTCTTTCTTTTGGAATGTGTGGTTTTGTTTCTTGTGTTTGAAGACGAAGACTTTATTTGTTGGTGAGTGCAGGGTCTGGGCATATTGTATGCTTCTCTTTCGTCGACTTCTGCTTTGAGTGATGCCCTGATCGATCCCACGTTGAAGATGCAGTCGTACAACGAGGTCGATCAATTCAAGCTTTTTGATTCACAATTTGAAGTCTTACCTTTTCTCGTTTAGTTCTACTCTTAACAGTTTCATTCATGTTAGCATTTATTTATTTCTTTTTTAATCTATATTTTCATTTTGTTTGTTTATTATGCTCAAAAATCTATTTCAAGAATTATTAATCCTTCAACGTCGAATCACGAAGTATACATTGATCTCAGAGAGGGAAAAAACGGGGAAATTTCAGCAATTCTATTGTAAAAAGGAACAATAATGTTTAATACTAACAAAAAGGTCTTATTAAAATGAAGAAGCATATAGAAAATACTCCAACTCTGTTGTAAAAATGAAAAATAATAGCGACATGATATTGGGATTGGAAGATCTCCGGGTTGAAGGCGTGGTTCAACAAGATAAACCACGTGGTGAAGAGCTGACGACTGAGGATGAAGAGTTGAGGGCGAATGTGGAGTCGTATTTTGAGGGCGTTGCACCTGCAGCCAAGACGTCCCTCGTACATTACGTATTTGAACAAATATGTGAAAAGTGACGAATTTGGCTCACGTTCATATTTCAAATATTTGTTCAAATACGTAGAGTACGAGGGACGTTGGCTGCAGGTGCAACGCCCTCAAAATACTACTCCACTTTCGCCCTCAACTCTACATCCTCATTAGTGGCTCTTCACCACGTCGTTTATCTTGTTTAACCACTCACGGGATCTTCCGATCCCAACATCCTGTCGCTCCTTGCTGCATCCACGTCCTTCAGACGCTTCATTCTCACCCCCCACACAGCAGCGATCTTCCCCATGGCAATTGTGTCACGACCACGAGATCTCATGATATCATGAGTCAGTTGAACTGCTACGTGGAGGTATGCATCCTTCATGGCTTTTGATAGTTGTTTTTCCGTTGCATCTCCATCTTCTCCAACCATTCAAACTACGTCAAGTGTTTCTGTAGATGGCCGGAAGATCTAAGGAGAGCTTGAGCTTCTTCAAAAGCTTTCACTTCGCTTCAACTGGGTGGCCGGTCGGGACAATAAGGCCGCCGAAGATCAAATCAAGAAAACTCAACATAACCAATTCTGCGCTGCCCACGTCATCATGGATACTGGAAAAAAAAAATGAAAATTAATTTCTAGTCAAGAGAGTTGAAGTGAATTTATGAATATATGAATGAAAAATAAAAATTTGCTTACTTAGTGGAGGAAATTATGAATTACCATGAATAGAATTATATAACTACGAAACAAATTAGATTATATTTGATTTGATTAAAATTTTAATTTTTTTTCATAAAGATTGAGATTAATTAGACTCACCTCAGTCAACAAAGTCCAGTCTCCTTGGGCAAAATCTGCAGATCATCACTGATTATGCAAGATGTTCCTTTCAGACTGCTCATCTTCAAGCCCTTTTTTTTTATTCATAAGCGGTACAAGAGATTAGAACAAAGACTAATTAATAAACAATAAAAATAAATAGAATGAAGTAGAGATGATTAGGCTAAGAAATTACCTGATCGATTCCCTGATTCTGACGATGGTTTTGGCTGAGCGCGGCGGAGGAAGGGCGGTGATCACGATTCCTGAGATTTTATAGGGCTGAGTTGATTGGTGAGATGAGATCCTCTTTCCTAATTTTTCGTCTCATATCTTATTTTATTATATTTATTTTATATCACAATTTTATAAAAACAGGAACACGCTATAATATACTCCTAGTATAGTAATAACTATTTATAATAGATATTTAAGAATAAAATTAAAATTTTCTAATAATTTTATAACATGTAGGATTTATCAGCACTAATATAGCATATTAAAGTTAAATTGAATGTCAAAAAGTTAATGCTCATTAGTGAATTCTAAAACATAATTATAAATTAAAGTAAATAGTTATAAATTAAAATTGCGTAAAGATGTCAATTGGGCTGGGCTCATATCTTAAATAGAATTTGTTTTATAAATTTTGGTGAATTTGTATTCATTGGTTTTTTAGATTTCCAAATTTCTACAATTTTTCTTCAAAATTTCTTTTGGATGTGAAGGTCAGGTCTTGTCTAGGGATGGCAATGGGTCGGGTACCCACCCATTTAGTCTTTCCCAAACTCAAACCCGTTAAAAAATTTTATACCCATACCCGTCCCAATCCCGTTTAAAATTTGATTTTGATACCCGTACCCACCCCAAACCCATCGGGTGATACCCACTAATTACCCGATAAAACCCGAACCCTACAACATTAATATAAATAGTTCTTTAAAATTTTATATAATAAAAAAATTATAACTATATATATATATATATACCAATCGAAAGTCAAAACTATTATTTAAACATGCAAATCTTATTACAAATATGAACTAACAAAATTATAAAACAAATCTCAATAAATACCAATAAAATATTAATTTTGATACATAAAAAAATAGATTACGAATAGTTATTAATATTTTAATTCACACACATACATTGATACATACATATATATGGGTTTGGATAGTGGGTACCCGAACCTATCTATCCATACCCAACCCAAACCCATTGCGGGTATTAATTTTATTACCCAAACTCGTCCCAAATCCATTTAGTTTTACCCAAACCCGTCCTATTAGGTTTTGGGTGGAGCGGGTACCCGCAAAAACCCGACCCATTGCCATCCGTAGTCTTGTCAATTTCTATCGTGACTAATATCATTATATTTGAATTTTTTTTTAATACAGTTTTGCAATTTTAAAGAGGAAATATAGGTAGAGGAAGAGTGAGGAAACTACAAAAGGCCGGAGATTTTCATGGAAATTATTGAAAAATAAAATCTTTGCTAGTTCGTGAATCTGTTGCACACGGCCCCTCTATTTTCGTCCACCGGCGGCAGAAATTCCGATTTCCGGCCACAAAAGTTAAGGTAGTCTTCTTCTATCTTGGATTCTAAACCTATTCTGACATTTACCTTGAGTACTTGAATAGATGCATACATTTTTTTTTCTCTCACATGTATACGTTTATACACAAATATAGATCATTGCAGTCTCAAGCTTACTCACAAAAAACACACACACACACTAGATTCAAAGTTGAAGTGGCATGATGTCTCAGCTCATGAGTTGTTTTGTACTAATTTATCTTAGAATAGACTTTAGCCCATCAAGATACAAGAAAGCTTTAAGCTTTTAGTTGAATTTACACTTGTTTTGCTGATTGCATGGTCAATTTATTGAAATAGTGTGCCTAGCATTTTCTTCAAAAAATAATTTTGACCCCTTGCCTAATTTTTCTTATGCAAATGGAGTTTATAGGCTGAGTATTTATGCTGCAGTTTATTGTGGGAATCAGATATGGAAGAACATTAATATATGATGCTCCAAGTATGAAACTTTCATTCATTTCTGATTTTATTTGTATTTGTGCAAAAGAGTTTCTCCTTGCCGTATAAAGATATTCACTGCAGTTGGTCTTCGTTGCAGTTTCTTCGCTTGTATAATTAAACAGGATGCTTGAATTAGCCAAGGATGTGAAGATCTCCCTCAAAGTTATGATGAATAAAGAGAAAACAAAGCTTCTATTTGCTGAAGCCGACAGCAAATTCGCAGAGATTATACTAAATTTTCTGAAATTGCCATTGGGGCAGATTGTGAGAGTCTTGAAGAAGCATTACAGTGATAAGGAACCCGTCATCGGAAGTTTAAACACTCTATACAAAGGCTTAAGCAATCTTAATAATGTCCATTTCTGTACAGATGGTGGTAAGAAGATGCTACTCAATCCAAGAAACTCATCTACTAATGAACCGGTAAAGCACTTCAGATGTGGAGACGACGATTGTATGAACAAAAGTTCCCCAAATGTGAGCATTTACTATGATTCCGGCATATGTGATTGTGGCAAGCCTTTGAACAGAGCTATGGGTGCAATCGAGCCAAAACCTCGAACTGCTGGTAATGGGATTTTTGTGGAAGGATTGTCTTTTTTAGTAACTGAGGATCTGAAGCTGGCCCCTTGTGAGCCAGGATCTGTGATTCGAGCTCTCGTTGATCTTGGCATTGTTATAACAGAAGGGGTGGAGCTACAGAACGTGACTCTCGGATACAATGAGGTTCTTTCAGTCGAATTACATCTGGTCTTTCTTAGTAATTCCATTTACTTATTCATTACATTTTACTGATTGTGTTTTCAGATTGTGGATTTGCTCAAGGGATCTTTACTCTCCAAGACTCCATTAACTGATACAATTTTTCGTGTTAGCAATAAAAACACGGAGTATGTACTACAGGATTTACTCGATGAGATGGAGCCCGAGCCCTCATCAATATACTCTAAGAGGATGACTGTGACAGCCGTGATGCAAAAATCTACCAACAAATTGATATATGTGAGGGCAAAGGAAGATTTTGTGGATTTCATTCTTAGTTTTCTTACTATCCCTTTGGGAGGAGTAGAGTCCCTTCTGGGGAGCAAGACTCGTTTCACGAGCATCGACAATTTATACAACAGCGCTGAAAATCTTATCAAGGACAGAGATTTTATCAAGAAAGATGCAAAGAGGAGGAGGCTACAAGAACCAGAGCTTCCTCCATACTATCTCTCCAAGAACCAAATATTTCCTCTCTCTGAACAAACTATCCCCCCTATATATTACGGTAAAAGCATTACAGATTCCTCCGGTCGAACAATTGAAAAAGGTTTCTGGATGTGTTGTAGGGATCCAAAGGGCAATCAAGGAGGCTATATCAAGGAACCTGGGATGTTTGTGATAACCGATGATTTAACTGTAAAACCGTTGGGATCTTTACTTTGCATAGGTATGCATATCGGTCCATCTGAAGTCAAAGAGATGGAGGTGAAGATTGGGTTGAAAGAGGTAATAAATCGTTGTTTTTGGAATTTGTATTGGTTATATATCACAGCTCATGCATGCATGTGTAGTTTGATATATGACTCCATGCATGTATTGGTGTGTGCAGGGTTTGAGCATACTGAAAGCTTCTCTTGCATCAACTTCTGCTTTGACAGATGGCTTGATCAATCCTTTGTTGAAGATGCAATCAAGATGATGAAGATGATCTCCTCTTTTTGCAAACTAAATGTTAAAACTATGTTGCAGTTTCATGTCACATTTATTCCCTTTTGCATTTTGTTATACAAATTATGTGCATGCATGAGATGTAAATTCTTGATTAATAGCTACTTTCCATGATATTATTCTTTAACCTTCTATTTTGTGAAAGTGAAAAATCTTATATATCCATTAATACGTTTTGATGTTCAGCATAACCAAGATTTTTGAAAATATTACTCGTTTTATTAAGTTTGGTAAAAGGCCACCACCTGATGATCACGCTCTGATCATTATAAACTCCTTGGAGTACTGCGACAGCAGTTGCTAGTAGGCTTGACAGACTTGATTAGCAAGTCTTTCGTCTCTGAACTCTTCAGATGCATGTTGTTAGAATCATCGGCTACACTCCTATGCAAATTATCCATACTCTTGACACCAGTGTTACTTCCCAAAAACCACTCGACTTTACCTAAGAGGATTATAAGCAAGCCAAAGAGAAAATTTATGAAATCATAATCAACTTTGAGCAAACAACTACTTTTTAGTAGATTTTTGAAGCATGACTTTCACATTCATCTTCTTGTGGTTCATAGTTGTGACTTGCTTGTCAATGTCATGAAGCAGAACATCACCTTCTCTTGATAAACTCCGCCGGCTGTGAGGGAATACGAGGGCAGTCGTCGGGTTCAGGGAAACCAACGATTCCTTCAATAACGCCATAATCTAATAAAAAAAACAGAAAGTTGTCAATATTTGAAAAGTAGTTATATCAAGAGAAAGAATAAAAATAAAAAGACGAATTCAATCACCTCGTTCAATCCGAATGTCACGTCCCTCGTCTCTGCACCATCCATTTCTCCCACAGCAATGCCGAGAGTTTTCATGATGGAGCCGGCCACATTAGGCATCACTCTCAGATCATCACTTATTATGAAAGAAACTGTGCTCTGAGTGAAAACTCCATCATACGATCTCTCATAACCGGAACTCGAGGGCCGAGTGGAGTTGAGTTTGAGTCTTAGTGCTCGTTTGGTTCAAGTTGGGAAACGGAAAGGGAATGGAATCAAGTCAAGTAAGGGAATGGAAATAATAAGGGTTACTTTTATTGAGTGTTTGGTTCAATGATAGAAATGAATCCCTTGTGAGGGGATTCCCTTGCTCTTGTTTTCCCTCCTCCTTGAGGGGTAATAATATGGTGGATTGGGTTACCCTCAAGTAAGGGTAATGGATAACATATTACTCAAACCAAACAACAAGTAATGTGATCTCTTAATTGTTTTTCTTTCCTAACCCAAAAAAGAGTGAACCAAACAAGGGCTTAGTTTAAACTACTCACTGTCGTAACAGCTCGTTGAGACGAGTAGGTTTCGTTTAGAAGCCACTGTCTGGAAATGGATGATTTCGAGATTCTGTACGCCTTTGTACAAAGTGTTGATGCTTCCAAACCGAGGCGCATTTCCTCTGTAGTGCTTCTCGAGGACTTCCACAATCGTCCCCAGAGGCAAGAGTAGGAAGCTTAGCAACACGTCGGTGAAATCGCTGCCGGCTTCTGCAAATAGTACCTTACTTTTCTCCTTATTTATAACAACCTTGATGTGTAACTTCGCTTCCCCAGATTTATACATTCCGTTGTTCATGACTGTGAGGAAACTTGAGCTTATTCTTATTAAGTTAGAAGGTGGAGACAATAAAAATCCAACAAAATCAACACCACATGTAAGTTTTTCTACTCTCATTCCAGAAACAGAACTATGAAAATAGTATTTAATGTAATAGAGTTGCGGAGGAACTAAACGGCCAATGATCAGAGTATAATTTGATATATTTTTCAATTAGTACACACGCTGATAAATTATTCAATCAAGATAACGAATTTAATTACCTGTTTTGAGAGATTGTTAAGAGTCAATCCACCACAAAGATAAAGTTTTGTTTGCCGGAAACGCCGTGAAAGCGGGGTGGCGGAGGGTTGGTGGCTCGGCCGGTGGAATGCGGGCGGCCCGTGAAGAACGAAGAATGAAAGTGTCACTGGTTTCTTGGTGAGTGAAA
The DNA here is from genome assembly GCA_001642375.2 of Mentha longifolia. Taxonomy (NCBI): domain Eukaryota; kingdom Viridiplantae; phylum Streptophyta; class Magnoliopsida; order Lamiales; family Lamiaceae; genus Mentha; species Mentha longifolia. Next base: position 1,953,648 of record CM038119.1, read on the forward strand.
TCTATACATAAATCTATTACAGTTTCACTGTAAATTACACCTGTAAGAACATATAGAAAAGGAGCTTCGTCCAAGTTATTGGTTACATTTGAGAAAGCTTCTGCCGGAAGCCCATTTTTCTTGGTTATATTTGAGAAAGCTTCTGCTGCAAGCCTGCAAACGTGAAAGGGTGGCCAATAAATAAATAGTGAAGTAGCTTATTTCAAATTGAATATTTTGTGCAGATTTTGGAGCCCTCTAAATATAAATTTTTTAGTTAGAGCATTTACTTTTTTTTTTTTTTTTTTTTTTTTTTTTTGAGGTATCTGTATATGTTTATTTATTTTTTATGTTTTAATAATATTTTTTCACTTAGAGTATTATGAATTATGGGGCACACTTGGGTAAGCCCGGCCGACGGTGTGTGAGTTCAAAAAGATTGACACTTTTTTTCGTTTAAATTATCACTTTTCTGTATAAAGATTGACACTTTTATTTGTTAAATAATTATGTTAAAAATTTACACTTTTATTTGTATAGATTAACACTTTTATCATAAAGATTGACATTTTGAACCGGCTACACCATCAGCCGGGCTGACCCAAGTTTTTGCCATGAATTATTATCCATTAGGATAGTAAAAGAACCATAATTCTAAAAAACTCGATGAGTGTAATAAAAGTAATAAATGAAAAGAATAAGTAGCCTATTTTTTTTTTTTTTCTTTTTCTGTTGGGTATGTTCTCTTTAATGGAAAATTATCATGAAAAAATGAGGGAAAATAGTACAATTACTCTTTAAATTTTTCCTTATTTCCCACATTTTCCCACTTCATTATCTATGATGGAGAATTTTACTCTTTCTTCAATGGAAAATATTATCCTACCAACATTGGAGTAAAAATATTTTCCTTCTATTGGAGTGAAAATGAAGGGAAAAAAGAGTAGAAGGTGGAAAAGGTGGGAAATAAGGAAAAATTTAAAGGGTAATTGTTCTTTTTCCCTCATTTCCCCATAATAATTTTCCATCAAAGAAAATACACCCTTAAAAGAAATCCTATTGGGGCACACTCCTATCAGCTGGGACCCATAGTGTGCCGATTCTAATTGACACTTTTATTCATTCTAATTTGCATTTTTATTCATAAGAATTGACACTGGATCTAATTGATACTTTTATTCATTCTAATTGAAACTGTTAAAAACATCACTGAGATTGTCACTTTTATTCAAAACGATTGACACTTTTACTCATAGATATTGGCACTTTTACTCACGTTAAGAACCCGACCACATGGTGCGGCCGGGCTCATAAGAATTTTTGTCAAACCTATTTTATTCTCAATGTTTAAAAGATTCAAAATGTGATTAATTTAATTCAATAAAAAATACTATCTTAAATAAAGAGCCAAAAATATTACAATTTGCATTTTTTTTTTCAATTTGCATCCGAATTTTTAGGTTTAGGGTCAGGACAAAAAATTTAAAATTTTTGGGTTCGGATACCAGAAAATTTCAAGATGGATACTGAATTCCATTACAGGATGATGGAATTTCATGCAGTATTTGAGCGTTTGCAAGTACTCTTTTGATCAAATCTGATAAACAAGTTTGGAGAGGAAAGATGAAATGCTTGGAGAAATTTGAAGGCGAGTACTTGATTCATGGCAATGGGTTCTTGATGAGGCAAAGGTTTGAAAGAATCGCAGAAATGGAAGAATTTGTTTATGATGATGAGATTTATCACTACAACAAAATGCTCAAATAGTGATACAATTTTAAAGGAATTGTGACACTTATAAATGTCACTAAAAAAAATTGTGACACTTTATGGTTGAACGACTAATGTGCGTGTCACAAAAACAAAATATGTCACTAAATTTAGTGACATTTGAAGGTGTAACTAACTTTGTGGCATATAAAAGTGTAGTTATATTTGTGACATGTGAAAATGTAGCTATTTTTTTGATAATTTATTTATAATTATTGCTTAAAAAAATATTTTATTAATAATAAAATTATATATATATATATATATGTGTGTGTGTGTGCGTGTGTGTATATGTCCATGTGTGTGCGTGTGTGTATATGTCCATGTGTGTGTGCGTGTGTATATGTATATACTATATAGATTATAATATGTATATGAATGTATGTATGCGTGTAGCGCGTGTGTTTTGCTTCTTCAATTTTCAATTGTGTACTCCAATTTTCACTTGGAGGAATTAGTTTTTGTCATTGTTTCATGATCCTTCTCATATAATGCATGTCTTTTTCTTATATTTTTTTGATGTGGGACAATTCTTATTTATATAGTTGTTTGTGTCATACAGAGATTGTGACACCTACGTGTGTAACAAAAATATTTTGTGACATTTTAAGGTGTAGCAAAATTTAGTGACATGTATAGATGTCACAAAATTTGTTACATTTCTAGATGTAACTAATTTACTTATATTTTTATGTGTCACAAAATATTATAGATGCATGTATGGATGTAACTAAATTTTGCTACACTAAAGGTGTAGCAAATTTTGTGACACCCACTCATGTGATGTCACTAAAATTGTGTCACTATGAGATTTTTTTGTTGTAGTGTATGTAATATGTATTAGTTATAGTCTTAATGTATAAATATACCCAAAACAAATAGTTATATAAGTTATATACCCACAACTTTAAAACTATAAGTTTTATACCCAAAATGCTATGAAAAGACAAGAATAACCTTACTATTTGTGCCCATTTATCTTTAAGGTAATAAATAAAGATAAAAGTAAAAAAAAAAAAACCAACCCTACCTCACATTCACATTCGAGCAATTTTCTCTCTACCGTGTAATTGGTTTTTCAAACCTACCGTGCACTTAATTTTGCCGCCGCCGATCTAAAAATGGAGCCCGGCCACTCGGATTCCGGCAACGAAGCATGCCCTTCCAATAGAGGCGAAGGGCGTCGAGTGCCCACTGTGCAAGAACGAGCCAATCTCCCTATGCCGCCACCGCCGGTGAGTTAATTTTATTTTATTTTTCAAAATGTCGATTTCTGATGTAGTTAAGCCTTTTATTGACTGAGATATTGTTGGAATATGTTAATTAAGTGTTTAGAAGCCTAATTAAGGTGATAATTGTGGCTGATAGTCGTAGTTGATTGAAATCGAATTCAGCTTTTCTGCAGTTTATAATTACACGGTTAAGTATAAATTTCAACCGTGTGGTTAAGTATAAATTTCAACCGTGTACACGGATGAAATTTAAACTTAACCGTGTAAGTTGTTGACTTGTCTGTTTGACCACTTACACAGTTAGTTATATGTTTTATAAAACATATAACTAACCGTGTAAGTGGTCAAACAGACAAGTCAACAACTTAAATTACACGGTTGACTTAAAATTTAACCGTGTACACGGTATAAAAATAAAAGCAACCGTGTAATGACAGAACAAGTGTTTGATTTTTTTTTCTTTTTCTTTTTGACTCTCTTTTTTTTGTCTGAGTTTAACGAATAATTGTGACGTACCTTTTGCAGCCTAGATACGCATGGTACCGACCTCGTATGCAAGGTTTTCCGGCTCGAGTGAACCTATACACTCGAGATATTGTAATTAAGGAAATACCTATTGTCTTGAGTCGTATAGGTGGTGAAGAAATTTTGCAACAATTCAAGGATGGGCCTTTCGGATACTTGCTAGAAATCAAAAGGAACGGTACCGCCAACGTTGCCTTGCACGAGTTATTGGCCCGAGAGCTCATGGATAGCTCATTCTCGGAGTTTGAGAGGTGGTTTCACGTGGGCGGGCAAGATCTTCAGTTCGGGCCACAAGAGTTTTGTCTCGTCACCGGCTTAATGTTCGGGCCTTTCCTTTCCGATTTCGACCCCCACCGAGGTCAACACGTCATTCCTCAGAATAGCCTCTTCTATACTTGGTATAATGGCGAGAAGGTGAAGGATAAAAGGCTATTAAATGATTTCAAGAATACCAATATATGCATGGGGACCCCGGATCAGTACTTGAGCGCCGCGAATCTGCTCATGTACTACTACGTTTTGCTATGTCGTGATACTCAAACTATCGAAAATTGGGCATGGGCATTAGTAGAGGATCGTAATGGCTGGTATAGATTCCCATGGGGATCGTGGTCGTTCCAAGTGTTGTGTCACCAGCTAGGAGTCATGAAGAAAGACCCATCGGAGATTGTTGGGGCGACGTCGGGCTACCATTTATACGGACCGGTGTGGGCATTGAACTTGTGGGCCTACGAGGCAATTCCGGCATTAGGACGAGCGTGTGGCTATCGATTGAATGATTTATTGACGCCCCGACTTAGGAGATGGCACACTCGACAGTCCCATTTGGACTTTACTACATTTTACGACAGTCATGAGGTAATTACTCTTCATTAATTATAAATAATTAATCAAGTATATTTAATTAATTAATTATTATTGTTGATAATTAATTAAGTATTATTGATTAATATTACTTGAATACATTTGTATGCTCTAATTTATTATTATGTCTTAATTAATTATTCTTAATTATTATTCTTATAATTAATTATGATATATTTTGTTAATCGCATTATTGATTAATTAATATTCGGATTATGATATTTTATGTTTTTTTATTAATTATTATTATTATTAATAAAGCATGTTTATAATTTTAATCTTAATTACTTATGGTGTAGTATTTTTTTGTAGCTCGTAACCTTTCGAACGCTCGAACCCGAGCCGGATATGGAGGATGCTGAGCCGTATACACAATCATTACAGTGGCCGGATCCGTTGGTTCTGAGGTTTAACCCGAATCAACGCCACGCACACAAGAAAGTGCCGCCACAGCAGAGACAGTCGAGGGCAGCAAGGGAGATGGCGAAGGTTGTGCAGAAATTAAAATGCCGCGATGCGAAGAAGGACGTAGTGCAACCACGTCGTCCCAAACAGCCTCGAGTAGCCCGGGCCTCTTCAGAGACTAGAGGCCATATCCCGGAGCAATTCCAGTTCGAAATGCCAGAATCCTCTCGGTCGAAGCGTCCTAGGGAAGAGCCGTCCCGTCCTCAGTCTTCTGAGCATCTTGTATGCTGTGTGCACGGAGATCCATGCCGTCGTGGATGCGAGAATGATGATTGGATCGACAAGATTCTTGACAGAGCTGTCCACCGGCTAGCAGAAGATACATCCGAGAAGGGAGTTCTTGCCCGGATGGCTAAGTCTCTCGTCGGGCACCTCAAGGGCATCGTAGGATTGAACGGCAGCAGACGGTCTATGCACCGATCACCTACTCCTGTTAGCCAGCGCCAGCGATCTCCTACTCCCGATCATGCGCCTGGATTTGAGCCTCGTACTGTGAGATCGAGGACGCCCCCACACGTATATGAGCAGTTCGAGGAAGAAAGAAGGGCATCCTCGTCTGACAGTTCATTTATTAGGGATCTAGATTCGATCCCTTATGAGCCTCAGCACATCCAGATGGAGGACGATGCTGATAGTGTGGACTCAGATGTCCCTGAGACGAGAGCGGAGGCTAGTAGGGCAGGGGGACGGGTTCTGAAGCCGTCTCTCGCATTGCAGAGCCCTTACACAGTCCATGAGACCCCGCATTCAACCCGGACTACTAGGGAAGCGTACGAGCAGTTTAGAAATGCGGGCCCGACTGTTGTGGTTCTCACTAGGCAACAGCCTCCTTACCATCTTCCTCAGGCACTGTTCGAGTCTATCGAGGATATGAGCGTTTCATTCACTGCTAAGGTTAATTTTTTTATATCTCATTATTATTATTATTATTATTATTATTATTATTATTATTATTATTATTATTATTATTATTATTATTATTATTATTTTCTAACATGTGTTGTGGTACTTGTTTTATATTAGGTGATGGAGCTATACTTGTTATATTGGAGGACTCGACTTCGCTTGAGGTTGTCATGCGATACTCACGTCGGGGTTCGCGGGAACTATTATTGCCGGCATTGACTTTTATGTGAGTATTTTCTTGTCAGGTTCTCAAATATTTTATTATTTATTTTAGTATGTTTTTTAATTTTTTTATTATTTTGTTTATAAGCCGGAGATGCTAAGGATACTTAAGGGTTTCCACAAAGACGACCCCACATTGAGATTGGCGAAAACCTGTATATACTCGAAGTGGAAACCCGAGAAGAAATTAATCGACTTATTCGGAGGGACCAACACTTACACGCCGTGGATTTGTGGAGACGATGTAAGTTATGCTATAGTCCACTTACTATTTTCGAAATTATATTCCACTTTAAATTATATCCGGGTTTATTGATACATAATATTTATTAAAAAAAATTCTTCTAGTTTATCTTTGTGTGCCACTTGACCACCGATCACTGGATCGTACTCTGGGCATGCATTGAGGAGTGGCGTTTAGAAGTGTACGATTCACTCTTGCACGAGTTGAAAACATTGCAAGAGATCGACCATCATACAGCTCAGATTCTTCCCATATCCCGCCTATTTCCTAGACTGTTGCACGTGGCTAACTATTGGCAGCAGCATCCACATTTCACGAAGCGTAAGGATGAGATGCAGATCAAATTCCTCGCAGCTCACAAGCAATTTCGTCAAGACGATGAAATTTCTTGTGGTCCACTTGCATGTTTGGCCGTGGAAAGGATACTTGCTGCCAAGAAGCCTAAGACAACCAAACCCTCTCCACAATACATTGCTAAGCTTCGTAAGACTATTGCTAGGAGGATTTTTTTACTTTCTCGACGAGATGTAGATTGATTTTTTAATGATTTTTTTACTTGCTATGAATGTTTTATGATTATTTTATGATTGTTTATGATGTTGGTGGATTGGTTATGATCGTGTAAATGGAAATTGTTTATGAGTTGTTTTCGAAATTAGAATGAAACTTGTAAAGTTGTTGGAAAAAGCCGCGTTTGTCATTACACGGTTGAAATTTCATCGAAACCGTGTAACTATGAGCCCTAAACCGTGTAACTATGAGCCCTAAACCGTGTGTAAGTATGAATTATTGGAAAAATTCATATTTTAATCAAAAAAACGCGTGTTTTAGACAAATTAAGCTTCATACATCGTTATTTAAGAACATATCGAAGTGAAAACCATTACATAAATCCGTGACGTACTCTATTGAATGACACTTATAGTGTTTCTATAGACCAACGTATGTTACCAATAGCTCAGTTCTCTAAATTCTACAATTAGAAACAATTTAGGCAATTTATGTAAAACTAATTGTTTTGTAGCACTTACTTAATGGTTGTGCAATGTAATTGAAACCCGAATGATCAAAATATGTGATAAATTTTGAGCTTTTTGAAGTTGGTTGACTTTATTTGACCACTTACACGGTAAATAACAAATAAATACCGTGTATACGGTCGAAAAAATTATTAACCGTGTAAATACAGAAATTGTTGACTTTCTTTAATTTTGACCATTACACGGTAAATAACAAATAAATACCGTGTACACTGTCGAAATACCATTTATAACCGTGTAAGTGCAGAGAATCTGAAATAGATCGCCAATAAACCCTAAAAACAAAAACAAAAAACACCAAATCTAATCAATGGGTCTCGACGGACATCTGGGCCTAGTATGCCCCTCACAGTGACAAATGCTACATGTTTTTTTCTTTCGACGCCGTACACCACCTTCGTGTTGATCCACATCACCGATTTAGCTTGAGGACGTGCATGATCGTCTCTTGTGCCCGTATTGACCACATCGAGAGCATTGTTGCTGATTGGCCGGAATATCTTCCACTGTGGATCTCGCCCGGCTCATACGCGGTCTCCCTGCTTGCTTTTCGATAAGAGGCGGCCGAACGACAAGGGAAGTAACCTCCTCCGGAACGCTCCAAGCCTCCGGATGGGGTACCGGCTCAATATTGGGCGAATAGACTGCCACGAGCGTCGACTGTTTGAAGTAAGGCTGACGTAGTCAGTAGCACGGCTGCCGGCAAACCTGGAAATAGAAAAACCAAGTAACTGCAGCATGCCTGAGAGCGGCACAAGCGTGTCGACAGGGCATCCCATCCAAATCAAACTCCTTGCATTCGCACGTGGAGTTCTGAAGATCGACAATGTAAGTCCCATTGTCACCCTCTACCCTATACACGTTTGGTACCGGCGTCCCACGAGTGGTGTAGTGTCGGGCCCATTCTGCGGCTGCTGACATCTTCACAAAGGCATTTTCGGTCACCTCGTGATCTCTTGAGACGGCCCTCACCCGATGTTCCTCGAACCACTTCTCCACTATTATACGATAAGCCTCGATCATAGCGCATATCGGCAATCGCCTTGCCCATAGGAGTCTAGCATTCATTATCTCCGCGGGATTTGAAGTCATGAAACTCATGCGCGGAACGGGGCACTTCGAACGCGCCCACCGATGCACTCCGATGTCACACAGCCTCTGGTGTATTCCGTTACCCCTTAAGGACTCAAAATATTCGTCGAAAGTAGAATCACGATAGGCATAGGCCGCCGCTTCAAATCTTCCAAGTGCGTGCCTACCGTACGTTACCATATTTTTCATCAAATGGTAGAAGCAAAGGCCGTGAGAAGCATGTGGGAAGACATTCCGAATGGCATTTTCGATGCTGATATGGCCATCGGACACTATTAACAGGTCCGTTGGTGCTCCAAAACAGTGACGCACCCTAGTGAGAAACCAATTCCAAGACTCATCATCCTCGATCGGCCCAATTCCAATGGCAAGTGGAAACACTTGCTCGTTCCCATCCTTGGTGCAAGCTACAAATAAGGTCCCTTTATTCTTCCCCTTCAAGTGTGCCCCATCCACTACAATCACGGAACGGAGCAAATCACTCTGCCATGCTTCAATGGACTGTCCTAAAGCAAGGAACATATAACACAATCGATCGGAGGTACGGGATGTCGAGATATCATATGCGGTACCTGGATTCTTCTCCCTCAATAAGTATAGATAAGACGGGAGCCTCTCATAAGACTCCTCGAAACCTCCATACGTCATCTCTATAGCGATGTTCCTCGCTCGTAGGGCAAAACTGTAATCAATCTCAATACCGTACTCAGCTCGCATCTCATTAGCCATCTCCTTCGGCTTCAGCACGACACCATCAGTGATCAATCTCCGTGCAAAGTATGCTCCTAAAACATTTGCGGGGTATTGGCGCTGTGTATTCCCGTCTAAATCGACAGAGCATGTATGGCGTTCGGTATATTTTCCAATGCACCATATATCCCCTTTCTGCTTTGCACGCAACAAGTAATCGCACCCTTTCTTCTTGCATATGTACCCCACACAGTAAGTGTCTGATTTTTCAACTTTATACTCATGTCGGTTCTCCATTTGATGAAGTCCGACTGCTATCGCCAAATCATCTTTTTTCTTGAACAGGCCACCAACACGCAATGCACCAACTAAGGGCGCAGAATAATCTCCATCGATAAACCCCAATGGCAGTGCAGTGTCTAGATGAACATGAGGAATTAGCCAAGCTCGGATAACATCCGGATTTGCTCTAGCATTGTCGCCACGGCGGGTAGGTTGAGACTCGGAATTAATGTTGCGATGCCCAATAATCCTATCAATCTGTCTCGGATCTCGGATCCATGCACCGAACTCCAGGGTCAATGACTCAAATAAATTGGACAAATCCACTGCATCCCTTTCTTCGTCAGCCCTTTCTTGCCTTTCTTCCGCGGCCGTTTCATCCTCGACTCTCTCTTCGTCTTCCTCGACCCTCTCTTCGTCTTCCTCGACCCTTTCTTCTTCCGAATGTAGTCCCTCCCAACTCGGCTCTTCAGTATTCACACTCGTAAAAACCCTAGAACCTTGCGTTCTAGGAGTGCTCTGGGCAATATTCTTATCCTTGCTAATTACATAAACAGTTGCCTTTTTTTGCTGCTCCACAATCAATCTCAACAAATCAACGTCACTCCTTAAAGCTACCTTAACCGTTCCATGATCGCCTATATCAGTCAAATAGTAGAGCATATATTCGGCTTCAGCATCGCCTGTTTGATCACGGATCTCTTGTAATAGATTGTCACGGGTAATTTCTGTCATGGCCAAATGTACTAGAACACCCTCGCCCCCTACATAAGTGCTTCTCTGCCAATGCCCACCGTGACGAATAAATATTTTTACTTGAGACATCACTGCAAAGTGAACCAAAAAATTTAAAATTTAAGTCAAATTACAAACAAAAACACTAAAATTGTAATAAGTCTGCAGCTACACGGTTTAATCTATTTACACGGTGTAACCTAATATTACACGGTAAAAATTAACATAAAACCGTGTAATAACTTACTCTACACGGTAAAAATGAAATAATTAACGTGTAAAAGCAGATTAACCGTGTAAAATATTTAAACCGTGTTTATTTAAATGATTTGCACGGTTATTATGGTTTAAACCGTGTAAGCATAATTACAATCAATTCATATCTTCAAAACCGAATTATTCATTGTTTAATCATGATTATCAACTAATATATTTTTCAAAGGATAACATAACTACTTAATATATGTTAAACAAGACCAGAAAATATCATATAGTAGAAAAATAATTTCAACCGTGTAATATATATTTATACCGTGTAAACAAGAACATGAATAATTTATGCACTTTTTAATAGATAGTACCACGACAAATATGCAAAATTGAAATGTACCTTTTTAGTTTCAGCTAAATAGCGTCCAAATTGCACCAAATTCACACCCAAAATTGCATAAAACTAGAGGAACTTCGATTATTTCTCTCTCTACAATTTCAATGTTTATAAATTTGCGTTACACATTTGTTGTTGTTTCATTTTGTTGAATTTTCTGATTCGTCAATAAATGTAGAACACTGTAACTGAATTTCTTCTGATTTGGTTGTTGTCAATAAATGAATTTCTCGATTTTTTATTTAATTTTTTTTGGAAAAAAAATTTATGTTTACACGGTCTCATGAACTGAATTGGAAGAAATAGATTGAAAAAATTCAGAAAAACAGCCGACCGAGTAAAGAGAAAGAAACAATATATTTTTTAACTTTACTTACAAGTGGGCCCAAAAGTAAAGGCTATTTTTGTCTTTTCATAGCTTTTTGGGTATAAAACTTATAGTTTTAAACTTGTGGGTATAAAACTTATACTTCTATTTGTTTTGGGTATTTTTAAAGTTCACCCTTAGTTATAGATTCTTACGCAAAGTAGAAATTAGGGTTACATATATATAAGTCAATATTTGACCAACTTTTCTTAAATAATGGCAATCACCAAAATTGCATGACTATTATCATGGTTACTATAGCATAACATGATAATTTTATTTTTTGTTGGGTGCGAGAGAAATTATATAGCATCAAAAGTCCATCAGAATCATTGATTTTCAACTAGATTTATCCATGATAAGAACTGCAGAGACACCAAAATCATCTGTTTAGGTAGATTCATCCAATAGTAAGCAGAGTATATTACATATCAAAATCAAATGTTTTCAGCTAAATGAGCGGCACTGAGCAAAAAATAGCTGTTATATAAGGAAGGAACAGCAGCATATTCTACATTCAAAGCTTCTGTCGATTCTTCGATACCTGATTCAAGAGGCCACAGGTTAGAGCAGAATTCGAAGTGAGAGACACCTTGAATACGCAGAAATGGCAGCCGCACTCTCAACGAATGTAAGATATAGATGAAAAGAACATTGCCAAAGAACGAATAAAACGATATGAACAATACCTCGTCAACTCCAATCGTTTGCTCGATTTCTTGGTGAGCTTGTTTCTTTAAGAAGAGTTTGATGAGGCCATCTGTCAAAGCAGTGGTCGATGTAAGAGCGGCTTTCATTATTCTCAAACCCTGCACCAAAACATCGCATGTATTGAATGAATATCATATTCTTTGGAACTAAATGAATGCATGACCTAAATTTATAATTCACAACATGAAATGTAACATAGAAGTATCAATTTATTGACTGCATAGACGAGACATGAGTAATCTCACCTCTTCCAACCCAACTTGCAGCTCCAGTTCCTCGACATCAGTTAAAGAGAACTTCAATCCATTGAGAATAGAGATGCAGGAGGTTATACCCAACGGTACAACTGTCAGATCATCACTTACCATATACTTACTTTCTTCCTTAACAAAATTTGTTTTTCTAATCGAAGTGAAATTCAAAAAGAAAACTCATTAGAAATATCATGATAGCCGGAGTTGATAAGCAAGTCGTTTGTCTCAGAATTCTTCAGGTGCATGCTTTTAGGATTATCAGCTACGCTCCTATGCAAATTATCCTTAGTCTTGAGACCAGTATTACTGCCCAAAAACCACTCCATTTTTCCCAAGGGACAAATGAGCAATCGAAAAAGAAAATTTACGAAATCACGATCAGCATGAGCAAACGGCAACTTTTTAGTAGATTTTTGAAGCGTGGCTTTCAGAATCATCTTCCTGGGGTTGGAAGATGCGACATTCGGGTCAATTTGATGTAACGAAACATGCCTCTCTGTTTCTATGTTCATCCGACTTCCAGGGAAAAGGAGTGCAGTAAATGGATTAATGGAAATTAATGATTCCTTCAATATTAAAGCCATAATCTAATCAAAACATAAAAGTATATATTAGTTTCAGCATATGATGATATGAAAGATAGTTATTTCAATTTTAAGAAATATTTAACTTATGATTCACCTCATTCAAACAGAACGTCACATTCCTTATCTCAGAACCATCAAAATCTGCCACAGCAATGCCGAGGGAGCTGAGAGTTTCCGCGATGGATCCTGCCATATTAGGCACCACCTTCAAATCATCACTAATCATGAAAGAAGCTACACTTTGAGTGTAAACTCCATCATACTCCCTCCATTTCGCTTAACTTGGCTCATTTGAATAGTGGCTTTTCTGGCACGCTTTTCCACGCTTCTTGATGATGGGTTTTAAAATGGATTTTTGAAGAATTATTTTTTTTACGGGATACTATGACTGTCGTAGTATCCCGTAAAAAAAATAATTCTTCAAAAATCTATTTTAAAACCAATCATCAAGAAGCGTGGAAAACCGTGTCAGCACAAGCCAAAAAGTTTTGAGCCAAGTTAAGTGAAATGGAGGGAGTATGATTTTTCACTACCCGAACTAGTGGGCGTCAACTACCGTGACATTGAGTCTGAGTTCACTCAATTTACTGTCAGTAGGATAGTTTCGACAGAGCAGCCGCTCCGTATAAATTTCTCTCTCGAAATAGATGCTATCAAGATTTACTACACCATTGTACAGCGTGGTCAAGCTTTCAATAGCAGGTGTCTCGTCTCCATAGTGCTCCTTCAAGACATTCACAATCGTTCCCAATGGCAAAAGTAGAAAGCTTAACAACACGTCTGTGAAATCGCTGCCAGCTTTGACAAATAGTACCTTAGATTTCTCCATATTTAATACAACCTTGATAGGTAACTTCACTTCCTCAGCTTTAGAGTTAGACATTCTGTTGTTTGTAAACCATAGGAGACTTCAAGTTTTTTGTTCGGCCAATTAGTCTTCGCTACCAAATCCCAAAACAAGAGGTACAGAGAATATATAAATAAAAATTAAATCCTAAATAAAATAATTTTTGTCATCACAAGGAGAGCATTCTCGCAAGAAATAGACCGAAACTCAAGAAATCGGTGGCACATAACATGACTATTTAAACATGGATAAAAGTAGCAGAAAATAACGCCCAAATGTTGCTACAATCACTGTCACAGAATGCAAAATCTAAGCAATTTAACATTTATAGGATAAAGATCAATTGCACCAAATTTCTTGCTTTGGTTGATTCTTCAATATTGATTTATGAAACTATTACTATCACTTTTGTATTCACTCTTGTAACCTTCATCTATTATCAACGAGATTCAAAACTAACCAATAACTTTCGTAGAATAATCTATATACATTATGAAGAATTAAGACAACTTTGCTGCATCTCCAGAGAACTAATTTCGAAAATCAAGTTTAATACTCCCTCCGTCTCAAAGATAACGTCTTATTTCTTTTGACAATAATTTTAAGCTTTTTCGTCCCATTTATTTGAGTACGGGAATTAAGCGAATGTGTAATTTTTTTTCCAATTATGAATAATATTATACTTATACTATTTATAATTGGGAAAAGATTACACATTCTCTTAATTTTCGTGCCCAAATTTATGGGACAAAAAAGCTTGAAATTATTGTTTAAAGAAACAAGATGCTATCTTTGGGACGGAGGGAGTATATACTATGAATTATGAAACATCACAAGTTGAAGGCTGGTATAAGTTTAATAACTAAACAAGAAACAATCATCCCATGGTTAAAATTGAGAGAATTAAGAAAATAGTGTAAATAAAAAATATTATCTAGCTACTTCAAAAAAAAAAATATCTAGCTAGACGGGTTGATCCTCGAGAATAAGTGGGCAGCTGGTATTGAAATATGTAGTTAGGGTAGACTCGATAGCGCTCTTCTCTCAAAACTCAGATCTAAAAGAAGCCAAAAATTTAACCCCATCGCCTCCTCCTCCCACATCAACTACATCAATCACCATTTGAAGATACCCATTGCTCTTTCTCAGAGCTGTTCGTCAGCCCCGGTCCTGACATTTTAAGGGCCCTGGGCGAAAAAATAAATAAAGGCCCTTTAAATAAAATAAATAAATAAATAAATAATGAAATATTGTATAATTTTTGAGCAAATGCAAACTAATTCAAAATTATATATATATATATATATATATATATTGTTTTTGCTATCTCCATATTAAAATAAAAATGAAAATTGGTAACTATAAGTCTATAAATTGAATACATAGTATACTATTTAAATTCTTAAATGCCCTAAAAATTGTAGAGAAATAGAAGGATAAAACTTTAAAAGATATAAAATTACAAATAAATCCAACATACATTATGAATTATATATTTAAATAATGTAAACATAAGATGAAAAAAAAAAAGAAAAAAAAAGATACACATAAAAGCAAAATATATTAATAACTAATGACCTCTTTCCAAAACACACAAAGCCCAAGAAAGAAAATAGGAATATTAAAATATTAGAGAGAAGGAAATTAGCGTGAGGTTAAATAGATGGGCCTCACCATTAAATTCCCTTACAAATAAAAATGGATACTACTACTGTACGTATTATATGTAGAATGTGTTTATATTTTTGGGGCCCCATTTCTACCTGGGCCCTAGGCGGGCGCACTCCTCGCCTAGGCCCAGGACCGGGCCTGCTGTTCGTTTGCAGAGCACACACATAGTCCTTCCTCTCAAGACGACCGACCCGAAAATCATGCTGCTCTGTGGAGACGTAGAACGAAGAAAGTGGCAACTCGAGGTCATCTTGGCACTCCATATCCATATCTACCTTAACATCAGAAGCACACCAAGTAGAACCAACCGAGGTTCCCGAAATAACAAAAACTTTCTCATCCGAAGCAACGCACCCTTCCTTGTAAACTTGTCAGCCTTGGCCTAACGAAGCCAAATCAAGATCAAGCTTAAGCATGAAACCGAGGTCACTTGTCACCACGAATGTAGTGTCATCGATAAAAGTAAAACAAGTAATGTGAAAGCAGTCGAGTCCAGCTAACACTCCGTCGTCCTCGGTTAATATCATGACTCTGATCCAAGAACGAGCAACGGAGTCGTATAACTGTACAACCCCGTGGCTCGAGTACCTGCGCTAGCGAGCGATTCTTAGGCAAAGCATGGGTAGGCTTACCCATGATGCTGCATCAACATCATACATTTTGAAATCAACAGGTACTTGATCGAGCATGATCATCATGAGCATCATCATGTAATACTACATCATTAACATGTTAATAGAGCCGAAAATACTAGGAAACGTCGTTTGGAGTTGGGGACTTTTGTCATTACAGCCTTGTCTTTGTCGGCGGACATGGGAGGTAACTTCCTAATTGAATCCCCACACTTGAGGTTGAGGTTGAGGGATTTATTATGTTTGTTTAAATATTCCAAATCAAGATAGTAGACAGGCTGTATAATAGGGGACATATAGTTGCGATGAACTTTTTCAACAATGAAAACTGTGGAATCAATTCCACAAATTGACAGACTTGCATGCAGCAGATTCAAGTCGGACAAGAGGTACGAGGCTTTCTACATTATTCCCTTTTGATGATAAATCCCTAATAAAAAAATAGTACTCGAAGTCAGCACACTTCACTCTGCAAACAAAGCATACCTTTTCTGGAAAATATGCCCTTCTCCGTTTAGAACTCGCCGCATCCATCGCTGTAATATCAATCAAATTAAATTCCTGAAGAAACCCTAATTTACGTTTGAAGAAGAACAAGACTAGCGCAAAGTTATACTCCATATAATATATATAGGGGTATCCAACTAACTAGGTAAAGGGGAAATCCTATCTATGGGCTAACTAGCCCAATCAAATATCCCAATTCAAGTCCTTTTTTTTTCTTCTTCTTTCCTCTTCAAGTGATATTTCGAAAAACTTTAAGGAACTAATTTCATAATTTAAGCACTGGTTGAGAATCAGAAGTAATGCTACAATACCACCCACCGTGGGCATACTTAATATGCCCACAATGACGTGGCAACGTAATAAATAAGGATATCAATTTAAGTATATATCATAAATACAAAATCCTACAAAAAAAAAATTTAAACCCTACTTAAAAAAAAATCAACTCTAAATAGAAAATATTACCTACGTGGCATTGCCACATCAGCAGTGTCCACATTAAATATACCCAACATGAGTACGTGGGTATGAGAGCATTTCTATGAGAATCAGTTGGGGATTTATTTTTTTTTTATTTTTTTTGCCTTATTAAGTAGCCTTTATTGCATGGAGCATAAGACACTTAATTAAGATTATGTCACTACAAAAAATTTGATCATAGATAACGCCACAAACATAATGGTTTCATAATTTTTTATGAAATTGTTATTTATCTGCGTGTAATTTTTAACTATAATATTTTCTCTTTTTATTTCAGTAGTCTTGTATACGGAGTATATTAGGTACATCTTGTGCCATCCTGATCTAATAAATTTACTTTTTTGATCAAAAAACAAGAACATATTGTCCCATTTTAATAATCTTGTTTCTTAAGATGGAAAGAATTAGTCCATTAAATGGACCACTAATCATCTCATCATCCACTCATCTCTCATCACACATCCCTATATAATTTAAATTTTAAAAGTTTAAATTATCATAACGCTCGTTTGTTCTCCGATTTTTACGATTTTTTTTTATGAAATTAAAGGTCTTGATACAATTTTTTTTAAGATAAAAAAATCAACATGTTTTTATGCATCCATGATGCTAAAGTTTTAAAATAATAAAATTTGAATTAAAATATGTTACTATACTCCTTTATCTTTAAACACACTTTCTTAAAATCTTGTGCCGGAAAGCAACACATGACTACTGAGGGAGTAATAATTTCAATAAACTGTAATCTATTACTCCCTCCCTCTCACGATTTAAGGATCCTTTTATTTCGGCACAACAATTAAGATAAGATTGTTTAGTGTTTAAAGTGTATTGTGTTTAGAGTGGAAGTGTTGTTTATGTATTTAGGCATATTTTAAAACTAGAATATCATAAATACATAAAAACATATTAATGTATGATCTTAAATAAAAGATCGTATCAAGACCTTTAATTTGGTATAAAAATTATAAAAATTGGAGAACAAATGAACAAATTATGATAATTTAAACTTTTAAAATGAATTTAAATCTATACCTATATAAAAAGAGTCTTGTGGTAAAATGTACATCGCCTATAATAACCTTATAATATAGTTCAAATTAAGGGTAATGATGTAATTTAATATATAACTTATATTGATAGCATAATCCTATCAAAACTCTTATTCCGATATTATCACCTTTAACAATATCCATGATATTAATTAACCGCAAAATTAGGAAGACAAAAACTTGTGTCAGCCGGAGGCACCGTGCGGCCGAGCCCA
Organism: Mentha longifolia; assembly: GCA_001642375.2. Taxonomy (NCBI): domain Eukaryota; kingdom Viridiplantae; phylum Streptophyta; class Magnoliopsida; order Lamiales; family Lamiaceae; genus Mentha; species Mentha longifolia. The sequence continues at coordinate 1,971,624 of CM038119.1, forward strand.
AAGTGTCAATCTTTATACAGAAAAGTGTCAATCTATATGAATAAAAGTGTCAATCTTTAACATAATTATTTTTCGAATAAAATGACAATTTTTAAAAGTGTCAATCTTTATACAAAAAAGTGTCAATCTATATGAATAAAAGTGCGATTGTTTTAGCCCGGCCGCACGGTGCCTCCGGCTGACCCAAGTGTGTCCCAATTAGGAATCATCATACCAAAAACAAAATCATGTTTAGAAAGTCACCAAAAATCAACGCGTAAAGAAAATGAAGCACCTAATATATATATATCGCATATTCTCAAGAATTATAAAATATGCAGCGTTTTATTTCTTTCATTTTGTTAATGTTTGTATTTCTTAGATCGATGAGTAAGTATATGTCAGTTTTAAAAAGATGTGATATGAGAATAGATGATAATAATAACTTTGAGATATATGTATAAAAATTGTTTTTAAATTTTAACTACGAAGTTGTTAGGTTTCGTGTATAAATCTTTCAAAAGTGACTACTATTACTTTCCATCAGCATATTTTCTGAAGCGGATCCGACGGCAAATCGTAGCTAAAATAGAAAAATCACGTGTCTGAAATTTCGTAAGAAGTGTGTTGCGATTTGACTATGGAATACTTTCCGTGTCCATTCTGTAGGCAACAAAAAGTAAATTTTTGTAATTAATTAGATATGTAAAATACAAACTCCCCTTAATTGTATATGTGGTTGTAAGAGGCAAATGTCATCAAATACAGTAATAGGAAACACTCCATAAAAGACCGGTTAGTGAATTCAAAAAATATCTTTCATATAGCTACCCTTTGTACTTTTTGAAGTACTAGCAGGGATTACGTGCGTTGCACGTAAACTATTTTTTTTATTTATAAATTTTAATAAAGTAGAGCAAAAATAATACTTCTTCCGTCCTCGATATACTGACCCTGTTGACTTTTTAAATAATTTTAAAGCTTTGTGATGATGGATTTAAAATCGAATTTTTAGAGTTTAGTTTTTTTTACAAGGTACTACGAGTGTTGTAGTATCGTGTAAAAAAAATTAATCTCAAAAAATTCAATTTAAAATCCATCAATTCGAAGCTCCAAAATTATCTAAAAAGTCAACAGGTTCAGTAAATCGAGGACAGAGGGAGTACTAACTTTTATAAATTATACTATTTGTATCACATAAATTTTATTTAAGAAAATTAAATTGGATGCTATTGATAGGAGATTGAGAGTTAAGATTTTGATATACAACTTTTGAATTGTAATGAATTATTGATATTAGAAACAAAAATAATTGGTAAAGCGTGAACAATAAATATAAAATAATAATAGTCATTGACATTAATATTGCATTCCATCTTAATATTTAAAGGAAGTCCAATATTACCAATAAAGAGGTGAAAATTAAATTAGCACAAACTATATCAGTTAATATGTGTATATAATTTGAAATGAAATTTATATTCATAATAAATTCGGATATGTTAGTCCCAGAATTTTGTTGCACCCTCTATTTTAACTAATGAAACGAAAACAAATGCCAAAAGAAACATAAATTCTATTATAATTAATGAATTGTAGTTAACAATTAAAAGATTATACTAAGTCCTAATATATTAAAATTGAAGAAAAAGATGAAAAAAAAAACTAATAAAAGTAGATTTCCAGACATATATTTGAAACACTAAAATTAGGACAATTAAATATTTGTTTCACTTTGTTGGTTTGAAAGTAATTGTTCTTCTAATCCTTGTTCTTAAGAGATGCTTGGTATAACGAAATGAGGGTTAGAATAATGGTCATTCCTACTTCCATTATGTTCATTTGTTTAGTATATAATTTTTGATGGGAATCATCATTTAGAATAGAGTTTCCATTCATGCCTCATAGTATTATCTTTCATGCCTCATGGAATTATTTATTTCTTCTATCTATATTTTTATTATTTTATTATTTAACCATATTGTTTGTTTTATTAATACCCATTTAATTATCTAAAAAACCTTCACATCTCTCTAAAATTTCTTTCTAAATTTTTTCTTGCACTAATTGTTTTGCTCTTATACTTTGTCTCTCTCATTTTTTTTTTCTCTCTTCAAAATCTTTCTATTTCATGATTTCCTCTCTCTCGAAATTTTCACTTTCATCACCTTCTCTCACTAATTTTTTTTTTCTCTCATCACTTTTCCTCTAAAATTATCATATTTCATGATTTTCAGACTATAGAACTTTCATCTTTCATCACTTTCTCTCTCACCGATTCCTTTCTTCAAAAGTTCTCCGTCTCATAACTCTCTCTCTCTCTCTCTCTCTCTCTAGAACTTCTCTCTTTCTTTTAAATTTTCCACATCCAAAATTTTTCTCTTTCTAAAATATTTTTGTCTCGTCACTTTCTTTTTTCACCATACATTTTTCTCTTGTCACCTTTTTTATCTAATTTTTTTTCTTTCTCAACCTAATTTTTTTCCTCTCATTACTTTATCTCTCTCTAGTTTTTTTTTTATTTTTTATCACCACTTCTCTCCAAACATTTTCTCTCTCATCACGGAAAACAGAGGTTTTATAGATTAAATAATATAGTTTTAATTTTAGAACACAGTTACATTGTAAAAAAGAAAAGATTAAATTCCTTTCTTATTCCTTCTTCATACCAAGCAATATAGGAATCAAGTATTTATTCTTATGTTCATTCCATTCTTACTCTATTTTCAATTTCTAATGCATTCCATTTCATGATACCAAGCATCCCTAAGATATGAGTTTATCCATTCTCTCATCAGCAACAAGCTCATTTTCCTTTCTATGTACAAAACGTATTTTAATTGAATTTTAAAAATTGAAACCTCTATAATATGTAAAATCATTTGGCCTTGTGAATTAATGCTTGTTAAAATTACAAGTCTTTTAAGAATTTGTTATATCTTAAAGCAGTTAACATAATGCATTGATGATATATGCTCAAAGTGTCCTACATATAATGTTGAAACTTCATTTCAATATGTTATAGTTTAGTTTAATTTAATTAGTTTGAGAACGCCTGATTGTTCTTCTCTTTGATTTTAGATATATAAGTTTGTCCATTGCGAAAAAAAAAACATTACAAATCTTGTATGATTTTATTAGAATTTTAAAATAGGAAAATTAAAATTAAAAAAAAAACTATTTGACTATACAACCGTTTAAATTGATGATATATTTTGGGGTACATTTTAATAAGAAAGACATTTTGTGATCCATCTAAGAACTATTAATATCGATATGGTTTTTAATTTATGTACCAATCGTTTCTCAAATTCATTTTTTTTTTGAATTTGTATGTTTTTTTTTTGAATTTCAATATGTTATAATTTAGTTTAATTTTACAATTATAATTATAATTATAATTATTTTTTATTTTTATTTTTATTTTATTGGTTAAAATATGGTCAATAAATTTAAAATTAGGGTACAAAATATTTGAACTCCAATTTTTATTTATTAATGTTAATTATATTTATATGTATTACATTTAATTTTTATTTTATGATTATAAAGAGCCTTCTTTACGTAATATGGCATGACTATCTATCCCTATTGTAGAAGTAATTAAGGTAAGAGTGTAATTTAGAGAGGATTAATAATTTATTATACTACCGTAATAGAGAAAAATAAGAGTTATCTATACAAAAGAATCCAATGTTATTTATAATATCTTCAAATTACATTATTAACCTTAAATTAAATTATATAGTAAGGACATAAAAGGCAAATCAAATTTTGTAAAACAACACACTTTTATAATAGGGTATAGATGAGTAACATATGGAAAAGACTATGATAACTAAAGTTATTGAAATTGTCATATTGGGAGGCGTAGGGATTTCTAGAATTGAATATAAAATTAGAGTCTAATCTTTATACATACTTTAATAATTGTAAAAGATAGCCATGATATGTAAAAAATTATACGTGCAACGCACGTACTCTTTGTTAGTACTTATATAAAAAGACGTTATTTTACCAATACATAGATTACCTGATACTATATCCTTATTATAAGTTTAATTTAAGGACAATTCTGGAAAATATCATTAAAGAATTTAAGATGGATTAAGATTAAAATCTTTGTGATCGTCGGCGGCTGCAACTGTGAATTTCAATAGAACGGCCACTAAAACCACCATCCTCCTCCCACAAGATTGGCGCAACAACAGTCATATTGGACTTTGCATGGTTTTTTTTTTTTTTTTTTTTTTTTGGTGATTGATTATGGACATGCAGCCAACAACCAATTTTCTCGGCTCTTCGAGTTTGATTTAGCCGCTCCATGAGGCAAGTCAACCATCACCCAAGGCATCAATTTCTCCCTCAAGGTTTTGGTCAATTGTTGATATTGCTTTGACATCTGGTATTGACAACAAGCCATAAGCAAATGCATAGAGCATTGTTGTCTCAAGGTACACAACTGGTTGAAAAAGAGATGGGAAGTTCCAATGTTGTGTTTCTTCATTTTTCTTCTCTTTATTTTTTGGGACCTCAAAAGTATTTGAAGTAGTAGAATGTTTTGACGAGTAATTAAAGTCCTGTTATTAGGAATGAATTTGTAATTCTCATGCACACTACTATAGCTGAGAGAGAATAGAGAGACGTGATTATGATTAATTTATCCCATATAGTTTTCAATAGGAACTTAAAATTTATAGAGCCGGGTTGCTTTAGTTGAGTAGTGCCAATGAGGTGTATACTTAGTTTTACATACTTAAATATACAAGTATTCATGTCGGGAAAGCAATTGATAAAATTTATTTTTAAATTTTTTGAAGCATATGGGTCATAAGTATGATAATCGATATTAGAAACTACTTTACGAAAATATATTAACTTCTTTTATTTTAAGTTGCCAATCCTTTTTTAATAGTTCTTAGGAATGGAAATTTAACATGTAGTTATGAATTTGGAAATATGCGATATAGTTTTTTACTTATTGTTGTAATTTGACCATAAAACAATTCGAGAGTACGCTTCACAATTAATTAAAGACTTGACACTTCTTTATTTTTTTCTACTTTTATTAATGAACATGTATGAAATGTGGGAAGTTGTTCAAAATGTATAATGAAAATACTGAATATTACTACAAAAATAAAATAAAGTTTGAAGTGCACTTATTAATTTTCTTTGCATTATAACATTTGTTCTCATGGTTCAAGCATATTTCTTCTATGATCAATATGTAGTATAATTTTGTCGTTTTATAAACTTATTAAAATTGAATTAATTCTACCCTTTTAGAAAGCTATGCTTCCTTGAAATCTTAAAAAAATGGATTGATAAAGGACTTTGATCATAAGAGAAAAGATGATGAAAAGTCTGTAAGAAAGCAAAAAACGTATCATGCACTAACATGACTTATTATATTATATTTTCTCTACTATTTACCATTTAGAAGGAACATGTTAAAAGGGAAATAAGCTACATATCTAACCACACTGAACAACTAATGCGAGCATAAATTCAATTTGAATATGAGTACAACTACGGACCATTGAATTGACAATGATGTTTCTCACATGCAACTCGGAAATAGATGACATGATATATATCAGACACTAATAAAATACTAAAAACATTACTGTAAATGACGCTCAATCAAGATATTTAATTTGTGAATATTAAAGGTGAATGTAGAAAACTATAGGAGGAATTGGTTAATTTTAAAAAGTGATTTTACTATTGTTGCTATAGAACATAATGGATGACAATCCATAAGAAACTAGGCCCTCTAATTTGTGTGATAAATGTGGTATACTAATAACTGTTAAACGATACATGGTAGAAAATCTTTTGGATTGTTGAGCTTGTATTAGGTGAGAGCAACTTTTTTTATTACCTTTTAATTGTAGTATGTGCCTTTCTATCACAAGCTTGGATTAATTTTTATTATTTGTTATGATCATAGATCATTTGTATGAATTAAATTAAGTTAATATAGAGGTTACACGTGCAACGCACGTTCTTATTACTAGTTATATTAAATACATGCTGAGGTGTGAGTAGATGTCTCCTTTGAGCATGCCTCTATTGCTCTATTTTTCAAAATCTAATATTCATCTTTGGCATCATACAATCCTGTCTTTCATAGGCCTCCGGTTCTTGAAGGCTCAATCTATATGACAAGCGATCTATCATCTCAACATTCGTCAGTATCAAACACTTTGAACTGATAATAACATTCGGCCAATAAATATGTATTCGATCGTTACTAATCAAGGTACAAATGGCGTTCTACTTTTTGTTCAGCCAATAACATATATATCTGCATTTGAGAATATTCAAATTTAGCTTAGCAAGTGTATATAGTTACTCCACAAATTTACTACAGCAACAAGCTTGATCATTAAAGGAATCATAGAACAATGAGATTTGTGTACATAAATATTTGTTGTTCTTTTTTTTTTTTTTTTTTTTTTTTTTTTGAGGGAAGTACATAAATAATGGGTAGTTTTAGAGATCTATCTGTGTCCACCAACTCTCAATCTAGCAAAGGATTGCAAATCATGGTAATAAATCATCATAAAAATAAGATGGTCAAAAGAGGTGTAAGGTTAATTTGTTAATTTCAACTTAACAATCATACCCCCCCCCCCCCACCAAACAGCAGAGAGAGAGAGAGAGAGCATGAGCAGACACATTAAAATCATTTGCTCTCCTCTTGATTTATCCACAAAAAGCAGAGAGCATATTACATCAAAATCCCATAAAATCAATTGTTTTCAGCTAGGTTCTATTCCATAATGATAAGAAGATCAAGAAAATTGGCTACTAACCAAAAAAAAAAAAACAAAAAAAAAAAAAAGATGAAATGCAAGGAACAGCGCATGAAGAACGAAGAATGAAAGTGTCACTGGTTTCTTGGTGAGTGAAATCTATACATAAATCTATTACAGTTTCACTGTAAATTACACCTGTAAGAACATATAGAAAAGGAGCTTCGTCCAAGTTATTGGTTACATTTGAGAAAGCTTCTGCCGGAAGCCCATTTTTCTTGGTTATATTGAGAAAGCTTCTGCTGCAAGCCTGCAAACTTGAAAGGGTGGCCAATAAATAAATAGTGAAGTAGCTTATTTCAAATTGAATATTTTGTGCAGATTTTGGAGCCCTCTAAATATAATTTTTTTAGTTAGAGCATTTACTTTTTTTTTTCCTTTTTTTTTTTGAGGTATCTGTATATGTTTATTTATTTTTTATGTTTTAATAATATTTTTTCACTTAGTGTATTATGAATTATGGGGCACACTTGGGTAAGCCCGGCCGACGGTGTGTGAGTTCAAAAAGATTGACACTTTTTTTCCGTTTAGATTATCACTTTTCTGCATAAAGATTGACACTTTTATTCGTTAAATAATTATGTTAAAAATTTACACTTTTATTCGTATAGATTAACACTTTTATCATAAAAATTGACATTTTGGACCGGCTACACCATCAGCCGGGCTGACCCAAGTTTTTGCCATGAATTATTATCCATTAGGATAGTAAAAGAACCATAATTCTAAAAAACTCCATAAGTGTAATAAAAGTAATAAATGAAAAGAATAAGTAGCCTATTGTTTTTTTTTTTTCTTTTCTGTTGGGTGTGTTCTCTTTAATGGAAAATTATCATGAAAAAATGAGGGAAAATAGTACAATTATTTTTTAAATTTCTCCTTATTTCCCACATTTTCCCACTTCATTATCTATGATGGAAAATTTTACTCTTTCTTCAATGGAAAATATTATCCCACCAACATTGGAGTAAAAATATTTTCCTTCTATTGGAGTGAAAATGAAGGGAAAAAAGATTAGAAGATGGAAAATGTGGGAAATAAGGAAAAATTTAAAGGGTATTGTTCTTTTTCCCTCATTTCCCCATAATAATTTTCCATCAAAGAGAATACACCCTTAAAAGAATTAAGACGAGATTGTTTAGTGTTTAAAGTGTATTGTGTTTAGAGTGGAAGTGTTGTTTATGTATTTAGACATATTTTAAAACTAGAGTATCCTAAATACATAAAAACATATTAATGTATGATTTTAAATAAAAGATCGTATCAAGACCTTTAATTTGATATAAAAATTATAAAAATCGGATAACAAATGAGCAAATTATGATAATTTAAACTTTGAGAATGAATTTAAATTATATTAAATACGTGCTGAGATGTGAGTGGATGTCTCCTTTGAGCATGCCTCAATTGCTCTATTTTCAAAATCTAATATTCATCTTTGGCATCATACCATCCTGTCTTTCATAGGCCTCCGGTTCTTGATGGCTCAATCTATATGACAAGCGATCTATCATCTCAACATTCGTCAGTATCAAACACTTTGAACTGATAATAACATTCGGCCAATAAATATGTATTCGATCGTTACTAATCAAGGTACAAATGGCGTTCTACTTTTTGTTCAGCCAATAACATATATGTCTGCATTTGAGAATATTCAAATTTAGCTTAGCAAGTGTATACAGTTACTCCACAAATTTACTACAGCAACAAGCTTGATCATTAAAGGAATCATAGAACAATGAGATTTGTGTACATAAATATTTGTTGTTGTTTTTTTTTTTTTTTTTTTTTTTTTTTGAGGGAAGTACATAAATATTTGTTAATCCCATCATAATGGGTAGTTTTAGAGAACTATCTGTGTCTTTGTTAATTTCAACTTAACAATCATACCCCCCCCCCCCCCCCAAACAGCAGAGAGAGAGAGAGAGCATGAGCAGACACATTAAAATCATTTGCTCTCCTCTTGATTTATCCACAAAAAAGCAGAGAGCATATTACATCAAAATCCCATAAAATCAATTGTTTTCAGCTAGGTTCTATTCCATAATGATAAGAAGATCAAGAAAATTGGCTACTAACCAAAAAAAAAAAAGAAAAGATGAAATGCAAGGAACAGCGCATGATCGGTGAAGCACAGGGATCATAATCAGCATTCTGGCTTCGATCGTTTCTTAGAAGGACTGTTCAAAAACAAAGACATCATCACTTAGAGCAGAATTTGAAGTGACAGACTCTACAATATGTAATTAAGATGCAAACCAAGAAACAGACATCGATCGCCTAACAACTAATCCAATCATATATAGCAATACCTCATTTCCTCTCCGACTCCGATGATCTTTTGCTCCATTTCTTCAATTGATGAGCTCGTTCCTTCAACATGGGTTCGATGAGGCCATCCGTCAATGCAGTGTTCAACGTAAGAGCTGCCTTTCACTATGCTTAGACCCTGCACCAACAAAGGATACCAGCAGATTCTTGAATCAAAATGAATAATAGAAAATATATTTATTTGTAAAAGCACTACATGAAATGTATACGTAGCAGAAAAAAAAAAATTATCATTAATTCTAACAACTGCATGATTCAAAACATGACTAATCTCACCTCTTTCAAACCAACTTGCAGCTCCAGCTCTCCCACATCGGATAAAGAGATCTTCAACTCGTTGATCACAGAAAGACCCGAGGTTATACCCAATGGTGCAGCAGTTAAATCATCCCTTACCATATACATTCTCGCGTCCTTAACAAGACAACGACGTCGGCTCACAACATCGCAGGCAAAATTCAGATCATAAAAGTCAGTAGGAGCGATATTTTTAGGGTCAATGGACTTGACTAGCAAGTCTCTCGTCTCCGAATTCTTCAGTTGCATGTTCTCAGAGTTATCACCTACACTCCTATGCAAATTATCGATACTCTTGAGACCGGTTTTTCTTTCCAAAAACCACTCAACTTTACCCAAGGGAATAATGAGCAAGCCGAAAAGAAAACTTAGGAAATCATAATCTGTCTGAGCAAAAACCAACTTTTCAGTAGATTTTTGAAGCAAGACTTTCAAATTCATCTTCTTGTAGCTCACAGCTGTGAGTTTCTTGTAAATTTCATGTTTCAAAATACCTCCTCCTCTTGATAAAAACCTCCGGCTGTGAGGGAATACGAGGGCTGTCATCGGATTCAGGGAAACCAACGATTCCTTCAATAACGCCATGATCTATTCAAAACATAAAGTTATCAATATTTGAAAAGTAGCCTCATTCAAGAAAAATAATAAATATAAAAAACGAATCACCTCATTCAATCCGAATGTCATGTCCCTCGTCTCCGCACAATCCATTTCTGGCACAGCAATGCCGAGAGTGCTTAGAGTTTCCATGAAGGAGCCTGCCACATTAGGTATCAATCTCAGATCATCACTGATTATGAAAGAAGCTTCGCCCCGGGTGAAAACTCCACCATACAATTTCTCATCACTGGATCTTGAGGTTGAGGGCTTAGTGCAGTTGAGTTTGAGCCTCAGTTTAAACGATTCACTGTCATTACAACTTTCCTGAGTGAAAATTCCATCATAAAAGTTCTCATAACTGGATCTTGAGGGCTTACAGCAGTCGAGTTTGAGTCTCAGTTCCCGCAATTCACTTTCATAAGAACTTGTTGTAGAGAGCAGATTTTGCTTAGAAGCTGCTGAGTGGAAATGGATGGTATCAAGATCCGCTACGCCTTTGTACAAAGAATTCAAGCTTCCAACGAGAGGCGAATCTTCTTTATAGTGCTTCTCGAGGACTTCCACAATCTTCCCCAAAGGCAAAAGCAAGAAGCTTAACAAAACGTCCGTGAAATCACTGCCGGCCTCTGCATATAGATCCTTGGTTTTCTCCTTATTTATAGCAACTTTGATATGTAACTTTACTTCCTCGGCTTTCAACATTCTGTTGTTTGTACCTGTGAGGAAACTTCAGAGTGATTGCAGCAAACAACCTTTTTTCTTATTAGACCTTTGCTACAAAATTCCAAGATATATAGAAAGTAGAGACAGTAAAAACCCAACAAAATCAACACGAAAGATGAATTTTTGTACTCTCATTCCAGAAACGTGACAATAGAAATCACAATTTTTTTATTGAAGTCTCCCACTCTCCAACTTCTTGATATTCAGTTCATTTTTCATATATATATTCATTTCAGCATTTTTCATTTGGTTTATATACTTGAACAAATATATATATATATATATATATATATGGGAATGATAACGTTTTGATTCTCCAAAACAAGCCATAAACGAAGCACCTAAACGAAGTATAAATTATTTAATCAAGATAATGTGAATTTTCTTACCTAGTAATTATTTAAACTTGTTTTCTTCTTTTCTTTAGGCCTGGAGCAGTTTCTTTCCTGAAAAAGTAAATAATGAACGAGAATGAGCTGAGATATGGGCATTAACTTTATAAATGGAAGTACAGATTATTCCATGATGAATATAACTTGAGATTGTATGACTAAAATGCTTAATGCAAGACCATGGAAGCTGGCTAGAGAAATTCAGATTTTATTCCGTAATAAACTCACAAAACCCCCAAACAGAAACAGAGAAGACGAAAAGACCCAAACCCAAAAATACGCCGGAGACGATGAAAGCCTGCTGTACACTTGAAGATGGAGGACAGAAGTGGCCGTTGCTGCAAGCCAACTGTAACAGGCGGCAGAGTTTTAATTTCTAATATTAAAAAAAAAAAAAAGAAAGAAGTAGACGGCAGAGTTTTATTTTTTTTAATTTCTATGAACAATTATACCTTCTTTGAGGAGAGAAATTGGTTCAGAGTCAATCCACCAAAAAAGACAAAGTTTTGCTGGCCGTGAAAGCGGTGGAGGTGGGATGGCTCGGCTGGTGGAATACGGTGGACGGTGATGAAGAATGAGAGTGATTTCTATAGATATATTACAGACAGTTTCAAAATCTTTCCACATATATAAAATTGAATCTATATTGAAATGAACAGTCTTCATCCAGTTTCCCTCCCAAGTAGTCCGACCAGAGAAAGCTTCTCCTGCACGCTTGAAGAAAGCTTCTCCAGCAAACTTGGTGGCTTATAGTAATAAAAATTTAAATTTAAATTGATAAAGGAAAAGGCAAAAATGCAATTAAATATACCAATTTTTTCTGACATTCTATTTTAATCACTAACTTTCAATTTTTTCTAATACTCCCTCCGTCCCAAACCACTTGGCTTGTTTCTTTTCGGCACAGGATTTTAAGAGAGTGTGTGTAGAGATAAAGTGTAATGATTAATATTTTAATGCAAATTTCATTATTTTAAAACTAGACCATTATAGATGCATAACAACATATTGATGTTTGATCTTAAATGAAAGATTGTATCAAGACCTTTAATTTGGTATAAAAATCATAAAAATCGGAGAACAAACGAGCAAGTTATGATAGTTTAAACTTTTAAGATATAAATTATATTGGGATACGTGATGAGAGATGAGTGGATGATGAGATTATTAGTGGTTCATTTTGATGACTAATTCTTTCCATATTAGGAAACATGTCAATTGGTATGGGACGTCCCGATATAGTATACAGGTCAAGTGGTCTGGGACGGAGGGAGTAATTCACCAACTTTCTTCCGCATTCAATCTTAACACATATCACATATTCTAACTATTACATGGCAAAAGAAAATGACGAGGCATTATATGTGGCATTGTTAATTAAATTATTTATAACATGGTGATAAAATGACGCCGTTTCTGAAATAGAACAAACGTTACCATTTTGTTCTCGCAATATGTTATCGATTTGTGAGGTAAAACTCACTCAATTTCTTGAATCTCTAACATAATCACTCTAGAATTAGTGCTAGAAGAAGGGACACATCTAAGGCGTTCATCGATCGAGAATTATCGGAAGAATGGAGATTTTTCCTATTGATTTTGGGATTTTGTCTTCACAAGCATAAACCCTAAAATGAGAGAGAGAGTGACGATTTTACGTGAATTAAAGGAGTGGTGGAACAAAACGACGTTATTATGTAAGTTTCTAGACGACATCGTTTAGTCGCCGGTTGGAAATTAACGAGTCAAAATTAACGAGTCACGAAGTAGGTTGCCACGTAAGCACCACGTAATGTTCGATTTGGGGAAAATTGAAACTAGTGTTAAGATTGAACGCGGAAGAAAGTTAATGAATTATCAAAAAAATAATAATAAATTGATGACTAATACGGGATGTCAGAAAAAAATTGGTGTATTTAATTGCATTTTTTCCATTGAAAAATATTCCTACTATATAGCTGCTGTTATAAGGCAAGAAGCCAACTGACTCATTATAAAAAATGTAAAATAAAACCTATAAATTAGTATAGAAATGCTCTCTTGCTTACCGTGAGCATACTTAATAAGCCCACGACTAACGTATCACTGCCACGTCAATAATATTGCCCTATAGGTTTAATTATTTTTGTTAGGGTTTAGTTATTTTTGGTGTGATTTATTTTTATAAGGTATACTCTCTTCGTTTGGCTTCATTTGATACCATTTCCATATTGAGTTCTTTTTTTTTCATTTGACCCCTTCTATTTTAGGTCATTTATTACTACCTAACAACCTATTTAACCTAATGAACCCACTTACCCCTATTTTTTTTAATTTTTTTTTACACTATTACTCCTATAATCTTTTCTTTCTTAAAAATTGTGCCCAAAAGAAAGGTATCAAATGAAGCTGAACTGAGGGAGTACTAATTAAAATCTTCCTTAAATATAATGTTATCACCTAAGTTGTTGACATATTAAATATACACATGGTGGATAGGGGATTATTACTCTAAATTAGCAATACTAGTACTACTTTTGTCCCCCATTTGTTGAGCTTGTTTGACATTTCAATTGATCTTGGATAAATTTTAAATTAAATTTTTAGAGTTTGATTATTCTGACAAGGTACTACAAGTGCTTATAAAAAAAAAAAATTAACTCCAAAAATTCAATTTAAAATTCATTATCACAAAATCAGTTAAAAAGTCAAAAGGCTCAACAGATTGGGGCGGAGGTAATACTGATATATAGATAAAACATTAGTTACTCACAAAAAAGAAAATGTGGAAATTCGGTATTGAGATTTCGGGTAGGACCCGAAATATCCAAATCCGATCGGAATTTTTTAGACACGAAAAAATAAATAATAAGATAGATTGAGTTTCGATTTTTAAATATTTTGGAGATTTAATGTTCACAATATTAATTTCTAAGCTATTAGAATATAAAACAATTGAAAAAAAAGAAGAAAATACTGCTAAAGTGAGCAAACGACGATGAATGTCCACAAAGGTGCTTACGGTTGGGGGGTACGGCATATCATTCTTCTATTAAATGATATGAATAACTGTAACCTTGCAAAATATTATTTTGAAATTAAATTAATGAAAAATACTATTTTTATTTTTCCATTGGATAATACAATTAGTCATTACAAACCAATTAATCATATAGTATTAAAAATGAAAAACAAAATATTTTGTGCTTGCAAAATTTGAAATTAATTTAATTCAATAAAAAAATACTACTATTTTTAAAAAGAACCAAAATTTTACAATTTGCAATTTTTTTTTTTTTCAATTTGCACCCGAAATATATTTGGGTTTGCGTTCGGGACAAAAAAAATTAATTTTTCGAGTTCGGATACCAGAAAATTTCGAGACGGATACCGGATTTCATTACACGAATGTTGGTGATTGCTGGAGTGATGGGTGTGTTCTTCCTCTTTTCTGGGTATTTTCTGACCAAGGATTCGATACCGAGATGTTGGAATTTCATGCAGTATTTGAGCGTTTTCAAGTACCCTTTTGAAAGCTTTGTGATAAACGAGTTTGGAGGGGAAGATGAAATGCTTGGAGATGAGGCAAGGTTTTAAGTAACCGTAAAAATGGAAGAATTTGTTTATGATGATGAGTTTTATTACTGTATTAGTTATAGATTCTTACACAAGTAGAAATTAGAGTTTTTAACTATAACTCTATATTTTTCAACTTTTCTTAAATAATGGCAATCACCATAATTGCATAACTATTATCTTGGTTACAATAGCATAACATTATAATTTTAGTTTTTGCGAGAGAGATTATATATAACATCAAAAGTCCATCAGAATCATTGATTTTCAGCTAGATTTATCCATCATAATATGCAGTGCAGAGACACCAAAATCATTTGTTTTCCGCTAGATTCATCCATAGTAAGATTACATCAAAATCAAATGTTCAGCTAATGCCTAATGAGCAGATCCAGAAAATGGGCACTGAGCTAAAAAGAGCTGTTATATAAGGAAGGAACAGCAGCATATTCAACATTCAAAGCTTCTGTCGTTTCTTCGATACCTGATTAAAGAGGCTACAAGTTAGAGCAGAATTCGAACTGAGAGACACATTCGATACGCAGAAATGCATGGCAGCCACACGCTCAAAAATTGTAAGATACAGATGAAAAGAACATCACCAAATTACGAACAAAACGATACGAACAATACCTCTTCAACTCCAAGCCCCTGCTCGATTTCTTGATGAGCTTGTTTCTTCAAGAAGGGTTTGATGAGGCCATCTGTCAAAGCAGTGCTCGATGTAAGAGCCGCTTTCATTATTCTCAAACCCTACCAAAACATCACGTGTATCGAATATCATATCCTTTGGATCGAAACAAATAATAGAAAATTCATGTATGGCCTAAATTTGTAATTTACAACATGAAAGTAACATAGAAGTATCAATTTATTGACTGCATAGACAAGACATGAGATTATAATCTCACCTCTTGCAACCCAACTTGCAGCTCCAGTTCCTCGACATCAGATAAAGAGATCTTCAATCCATTGAGAAGAGAGAGGCAGGAGGTTATACCCAACGGTGAAACAGTCAAATCATCACTTACCATATACATACTTACTTCTTTAACATAATTTGGTTTTCTAGTCAAGGTGAAATTCAAAAAAGAAAACTCGTTGGAAGTATCATGATAGCCGGAGTTGATTAGCAAGTCTTTTGCCTCGGGATTCTTCAGGTGCGTGTTTTTGAACTTATCAGCTACGCTCCTATGCAAATTATCCTTAGTCTTGAGACCAGTATTACTGCCCAAAAACCACTCAATTTTTCCTAAGGGAAAAAAGAGCAAGCGAAAAAGAAAAGTTACGAAATCATGACCAGCATGAGCAAACAGCAACTTTTTAGTAGATTTTTGTAGCGTGGCTTTCAGAATCATCTTCCTGGGGTTAGCATACGCGACACTCGGCTTAATTTGATGTAAGGAAACATGCCTCTCTGTTTCTAAGTTCATCCGGCTCCCAGGGAAAAGGAGGGCAGTAAGTGGATTCATGGAAAATAATGATTCCTTCCATAAAGCCATAATCTAATCAAAACATAAAGGTATATATATCAATATCAACATATAAAGATACTGTAGTTAATTCAAGAAAGATTAAATTTATGATTAACCTCATTAAATCCGAACGTCACGTTCCTCGTCTCTGAACCATCAATATCTGTTGTAGCAATGCCGAGGGAGTTAAGAGTTTCCGTGATGGAGCCTGCCATATTCGGCACCATCCTCAGATCATCGCTAATTATGAAAGAAGCTAGACTATGAGTGAAAACTCCATCATATGACTTCTCAAATCCCGAACTTGTGGGTAGACTACAGTTCACATTGAGTCTGAGTTCACTTAATTTACTGTCATTAATACAGTTTGGATTGAGCAGCGTTTTCTTATAAGTTTCTCTCTCGTAGTAGATGCTATCAAGATTTGCTAAACCATTGTACAATGTGGTCAAGCTTCCAACAGCAGGCGCCTCGTCTCCATAGTGCTTCTTCAAGACTTTCACGATTGTTCCCAATGGCAAAAGTAGGAAGCTTAACAGCACGTCCGTGAAATCGCTGCCAGCTTCAACAAATAGTACCTTAGTTTTCTCCTTATTTACTACAACCTTGATATGTAACTTCACTTCCTCGGCTTTAGACATTCTGTTGTCTGTAAAAGTGAGGAAACTTTAGACCGGTTATATCAAGAATTTAGTCTTCGCTACCGAATTCGAAAACAAGAGGTACAGACAATAGATAAATAATAAAAATCAAATGATACTAACTCCAAATGCAAGTTTGAAGTATTATTCCAGAAACAAAACGATAGAGAGATCACATTTTTTTCACAAGATTTGGAAATTTTACATACCCATTAGTAGAACTCTATGAGTTCAAGTAATGGTACATACCGTAGCTCAAAATTACTAAAAGAATTAAAGAAACTGATTAGCAACAACTAATGTCAAATAACTAGCCTAAAATTGTATATATTTCAACAAAGTCTTAACTGTAATTCTATTTGGGGCCAAATGTTTCTAAAAACAAGACATAATAACCTAACTAAGCTGATCATTTTCTGCAATTGATTTGAATAAAATAAGTAAATGCAATAACATCTTTAAATACACAGGACCCATCATCGTCTTACACTTCTACACATTGTGTAATCCAACACCTATCGAACATAATTAGTTAAACATGCATGAATCAAGCAGAATAACTAACGATTTTTCAACATCAAAAAAAAGGACCAAGTATAAAGTATTGAATGAAAATAATGAATTACCCTTTTCGATGAATAATAAGAGCCAATCCAGCAAAAAGATAAAGTTTTGCTGGTCAGGTCGATGTCAATTCGTTGGATATAGTAACTAGCAGCGGCACTCTCAAAGGAAGCCAAACGCCGTAAAAGCGGCGAAGGTGGGGTGGCCCGGCTGGTGGAAAGCGGCGGACGATGGACCAACCAGCATATAAAACCACTATCGAAGTGTCGACTTTCAACAATTTTTATGAGGGATGGTAATGGGTTGGGTTTTTGCGGTACCCGCCCCAACCAGATCTAGGATGGGTTTGGTCAAAAGTATATGGGTTTGTGATGGGTTGGGTTGTGATGGGTTTGGGTAATAAAATTGATATCTGCAATGGATTTGGGATGGGTATAGGTAGGTATCTACGGGTATCCACTTCCTAAACTTACATATATAATATATACGTGTCTATGAGTATTAAAATATTTATAACTAGGGCTCTTTTTTTATATATACAAATTAATATCTTGTTGGTATTTATTTTGAGATTTGTTTTATATTATTTCAGTTCACATTTATTATGAGATAGATCATGTGGCGTATAAACTAGCGTTGCCACCAAACTTGGTAATGTCCATGACATGTTTCACTTATCCAAATTATGAAAGTACGTATACCACCCGAAACACATTATTCAGCAAGAAGAAATCATTCTTGATCCTTATTTTTGCTATGAAGAACAACCCAATTACATCTTAGATCGGAAGGCGCAGCAATTGAGAAATAAATCAATTCCATTAGTTAAGGTCCAATGGGAACACCATAGAATGGAAGAAGCAACTTGGGAACTGGAAGAGAAAATGAAAGAGAGATCAAGCTATTCTCTGAGGTACTTAAATTTCGGGATGAAATTTTTTTTAAGGGGGAGGGAATGTATTATCCCGGAATAATCTATACATATATATTACAACTAAAATAGTATTAATAGAAATGTTATATGAATTAGAGAATAATTAAGGCAGATATTACGAGTTGCAATTTAGAATTTAACTAATATATACCGTTATGTGGTAAGTGAGAATAATTTATGGAGAATAAATTCTAGAAGGGTACCGAATCTATATATATATAATAGCAAAATAAAGGTCGATCAACCACGATTTTTCTTTATTATTTTGCTAAATTCTCATAATTTTGGGTAATTAATCAATATTTAAATGTGATTAATAAGTATGTATATCTCTAGATCTTTAGTTATTTAATATTAATATATATCTTTAATTAATAGCTTTTAAATTAAAATCTTACCCATAAAATCAGCTCTTTTCACTATCACCGCCCCTATTTAATTTTACAAATTTTTTCACCATCGACGAATGCTCTAAATATATTATGCATAACATCAATAATCCAATTAATTAATATTAATTAGGTTTCTTCCAAATTACTATATATATATATATATATATATATACCCTATATATATATATCATATTTTCCACTAAGTATTATATCAACAATTGTTGTATATATTTATAAATAATTGACGTATATAGATATATTATAGAAATGTTCTCCTACCCACTGTGAGCACACTTAATGTGCCCACCGATAATGTGGCAATGTCACGTCTGTAATTTTTCCTTTTAGGGTTTAGTTTTTTATGTTAGGGTTTAGTTTTTTATAGTAGGGTTTAATTATTTTTGGTAGGGTTTTTATTAATTTCCTTCTATATTCCAATGTCACGTCATCCGTGGGCACATTAAGCATGCCCACAGTGGGCATTGGAGCATTACTCAGATATATTAATAAGTAGTTTGAATTATGAGAAGTGTTCTAATCAAATAAAAATTCTAATTAGACATGGAAACTTCCTTTTAAAGTAAATAGTTTTTGAATTAAAAAAATAGTTTAATTAATTGATTAATAAGTAAAGAGAAAATAATAACAAAAAGTCATATGATATACGAATCATAATCCAACGTGGAATATTGTGCATTTTTCGTGATAATGTCTTCATGCATCATTATTCTTATGTTATCTAAATAAAACACAAACAATAATTGCAATAAATAACATATGATTTCACACTTCACACTCAAAACGAATATTACTACTCAAGGAATGACAAATACCGAAATAACAACTACCAAAAAAATATCCTTGACCTATTTTCAATTATATCAAGCAACGGGCGGCTTAACATTTAAATTGAATTAAACTACTCCTAAATCAATCATCTAAATGACGGGCTGCTTACAGATTCTAATCTTGCAAAAAAATTCCTCTATTTTCGATTATTTTTCTTAAGCCATTATAATTTACTTTATGAAACTTCCTTTTAAAATAAATAGTTTTTCAATTAAAAAATAGTTTAATTAATTGATTAATAAGTATATACAAAAATAATAACAGAAAAATCGTATGATTATGGATCATAATCCAACATGGAATATTGTGCATTTTCGTGATAATATCTTCATGTATCATTATTCTTATGCTATCTAAATAAAGCACAAACAATAATTACAATGAACACCATATGATTTCACACTTCACACTCAAAACTAATATTACTACTCAAGAAATGACAATCCTCCTTAGCCTAATCGACTTTCCCTGTCTACTGTAACAAATACCGAAATAATGGGAAAATCAACAATCAAAATGAGTACAACTACCAAAAAAAATCTCATTGACCTATTGTCAATTATATCAAACAACGGGCGGGCTTAATATTTAAATTGAATTAAATTAATCCTAAAGCAATCATTTAAATCGACAGGCACACTTTTTCAATTAAATCGACAATGTACAAGCTTTTAAATTAATAATTTTAGCTAATTAAATCATACTTAATGCGCTGATGTGAAAATTCCATGTAGATAATTTTTTCCATTGAATTTTGTTAGGTTTTTTTTTTTTTTGTAGGATTTAGAACAAAAATATAGTATTAAAAATTCATTGCATTAAGAGGTAATATTTTTAGTTATTATTAATATCGTAAAATGAGGTGTTTTCTTTCCTTAAAGTTTATCTTTTGATGTTGCATTTGAATCTTATTTTATTATAATTATTGTTTACAATATTAATAAGTCGTAGATTTGAGATTATTTTCAAATGGATATTTTCTAAAAGAATAAAGTATAGTACATCATTAATTGTAGTAATTGGTAATATGGTTAGTTTTGAACAAAAAAAAATGGCGTGGATAATTAACTCAAAGTAAATATAATCAATACAGTTCGAATTCGAGTTGGCAACAATTTGTAATATGTGGAACAAACTCCAACGAACTTGAATTTTATAATCCGTCCAAATTATTGGGAATTGTGATTACCAATTCAGGGGATCTATAAAAAAGAGTTATGCCAATTTCAATTTTGATATAACTTTGAGGATTGAAAACCTATCTAGATTTGAGTTTATTAATATATTATTTTGTATAAAATTATTAGTATTTAGAAATTTTAAAGTTTTGAAAATTGTAATTCTATATTTTTTCTTATTAATTGATTGATTTTTATTTAATTTATTGATCTCGTATCGATTTTTCAGAGAGATGACTTCATCACTAAACTCAAATATAATAGAATCATTCAGTTTTATCCCAGATGAACATTTAAAAGACTTCACATTAACGAGAGAATTATACCATTACAACTTATAGTTTGTTAGTAGAGTAGGGACGGACAGATGAAGAAGCTTATATGTATGATTGTGCTAAATCGATTTTTGAAAAATTGATTTCATCGGTAGAAAAACTCAAATATAATGGAGTTATCCTTAATCAATATTTAAATAACGGGTTACTTGACATTTCATCCTTTAATTATATCGAAGAACGGACGCTTTTACTTTAAATGAATATAACCACGCGATTTTTTTTTTAATCTCATTGGCCTATTTTTTTTTCGACCAATAGAATATTTAATATGAAAAATGTTACCAATCGTTAATTTATTTATATATCACAATGTATAATTGACGGTTTAACATTCAAAATGAGTATAACTATACGAAAAACAGGACCTCATCTAATCTACTTTTCTATTACAATGATCAACGGACTACTCGACATTCAAAACGAGTAAAACTAATCGAGAAATGACACACCTCATTGATCTTCTTTTTTTCCCTTCATTTTTTCTGATTCAGTTTAATTTTATTTTTTTCGAATTGATCCTAGCAAACTATACTCTCAAAATAAATAATTTTATTATTATTTTCCACGAGAAGTGAGCCCCGTCGAATTTCGACGGGCACTAAACTAGTATAGAAAATATATCATAAAATTTAAATGAGTTTAGAGAAGTAGATTTGAGATTAATACTGTATGAGTACGAGAAATGATATTCATATATAGATTAAGAAATAAATAAATGTTGATATTAGTAGTATTAGAATAAATAAATAGTAGATCAATAAGAGAATTCTATATATGATTAATAGTAAGTTATTTAAATAATAAAAAAAGAGATAATTATCTATAATTATAATAGAGAAAAGAAAAGAAAGAAAAAGAAAAGAAAGAAGGAGCGAGAAATAGAAAACAGAACACAGAGAACCACTTCTTCTTCTCTTTTCTTCAAACGCAGAATCACACACGACAAATCCCCTTCTTTTTCTCTTCGATTTTCAACTAGGAATCAAAGGATAAAACTTAGAAATCACAACACAAGGTAATCCGACAACTTGTTATGATTATTGGGATGAAATTTTCAGCTTCTCACACCTTTTGTAAAAATCCCTAAAAATCAATTCTTTCACTCACTTGCTAGATCGATTCCTTTCATTCAATTCTGATGTTTATGAACCCTTCTCTTTAAACTCAAGTTGATGGAATTTAACTTGGGTGTCTAGTTCTTGATGATTTCGTATATATATTTAGCTTAGTTAGTGTGTTAGATGCAAGAAAGTTGCAAGAACTTGCCCTAGACTAAGAATTTGTGTTGGCTGATTTAATATTTGTTCAAGGTTAAAGAATTCTGATTTTATTTCTTAGATAATAAACTTGGAGTGAAAAGTAAGCTGGAAATAAAGAGTTAGAGGGGTTGTTTAGTTTTTTTTTTTAGTTAAAGTGGTGAGTTGAATTGCTAGCTTGATTAATAGTAGAGAATATCCTTGTATAGCTGGATTAAAATGGTGGTGAATGTTTAATAGCTATTATCAAGGTACAAAGATGAGTAAAAGATGTGTGAGTTATAGTTATATACGATTACGGGCTATACGTTTAAGATTGATTCTTGGTAAGGGAAAGAAATAGACTAAATATATGGAAATTAGTTAGATGATGGTGGATTGTTTTGGTGATTGTTTTACTATATTATAATGTTGTTAATGAAGGAATATAGTGTGTAAAACTTAAGATAGCTCTAGTAAAATTAGGAGTGATAAGCTAAAGAAAAGTTGTTGTTTCCCCTGCTATCAAGAGTGCATGAACAATCTTAAAGAAGTCGGATTCTGGGTGTATACAGTTGTAATGATGTATCAACATAGGTACCATTAGAAACCTTGTCTCATTACCCTTTTGGAAGTGTTTTTGAATTCAAATTCAGAGTTCCGATGATTTAGTTATGATTTTTCGAAGTTGACATGTCAATCTGTCAAAAATCTGCTCTAGTTTTGCTATTCTGAATTTTACCTGTTCTTAGACCCTTAATTCTGGGCGTGTTTGTTGACCAAAAAAATATAAAACCGGTACCATCGGAAACCCCTTTCCGTTGGCTTTTCAATGGTGTTTCCGAAATTTCAAACCGAGTTCGGACGAGAGAGATATGATCAAAAGAGGATGGACTGGTCAAGCTGTCAATGCTGATTTTTTCAGCACGAAAATTAGTGGAATTTAAACTTAAGAAGAGAACCAAGTTAGATAAAGTTCTTGAATCTTAAAGTAAGGTATAAGAAACTTATTTACAGCAGATATGAGCAACTTATAGCTAATAAAACTTGAGCTAAAGTCATAGAGGTATATAACTAGATAAAAGATAGAATTAAAGGAATATTTTCTTTAGTAGACAAAGTAAGCTTGAAACACTATCCTATCAAGATAAATATGAGAGACTGTATTATAATTCTACCCATATAGCTAATGGGAAGTAATCAATATTAGTAGAGTGTATCTAAACAATAAAAAGAGAAAATTTGGGAATTCTTGTTTAAGCACCTAAAGTTAAGATACTAGCACTTTACCAATTGCAAGTAAATATTAAGTACAAGAATTTATTAACTTCAAAGAGTAGCATCAATGAGTTAGAAGTATTATGCCTTGAATTAAATAGAGTACTTAATATTAGTATTTTATATTTGAAGGTGCAAGTTCAATAAAGACCAAAAAAGGGAAAGATCGAGATTTTCATGTTAAGAAATTCAAAGGTGAGCTTTCTTACAGATACGAAAGTATGAAATATTATACATATGATTTTGTGAGAATTGTTTTGACTTGCCAAAGTTTTCTGCATCATGCATATTGCCTATCTATAAGAGAATTACGATATCGGCCCTATTGATTCAAGATGTCTTTAGGGTATGTACACAGTACTGTTTGGTGTTTGAGAAGGAGGCCTACTTCCCAGCACGTTGTGCGTAGATATGGTACATTCATATAAGAGATTATTTGTCAGCTGACATGAGAAGCATGATTCATAAGCATGAACATGATAGAAATATATATATATATATATATCAGTTAATTGTTTTAGCAAGCACAAATTTTACATAAACTTTGTGTGTTGCTCACAAGGCAAGTCATTCTATAGCTTTAAGAAGCACCTTTCAAATGATTTTGGCATGTGTTCACTGAGTACAAGCCCTGTGTGTATTTCTAAACATGCAGGTTAGTTTGGAGCTGATGATGAGTGAAGTGGGGTGTTGAGCCGAGTCTTTTAGTCTTTTAATGTAAATAAAGTATGTCCAACGGTGTATGTCTTCATACATATTCTGTAGCTACCTTTCTGCTGTTGCCACACTCTGAAACCTAGTAGATGTGATTCTAATAAACCTTGTTAAGGTTGTGTCTCTCGCTTAACCAGTTGTACCGTTGCTTTGATGATCCTCTTTTGTTGATCGTATTGAGATACATATTCCAGTTTTTGTAACTTAAAGCCTATGGAGTTAAATTTTGTTGTACGAGGATTGTTCCTTGGTTGTGAATGCAATATCGAGTTTGGTTTTTCTTCGATTCATGGTATTGATTCAGATTTGTTTTGGTATCGATTCAATCAAATTAGTATAAAGTATTATTCTTTCCATTTCATCTTGAATTAGATTGAAGAAGTTGAGTATAGGTTCTCGTCTTTGTTCAAGCCATTTCCTCTCGAATAATTTCATTGGTTGTCGTTTTGTTCTATTTTGATTTGGTCGCGTCCCGAGGTCCTAGCTAATCACATGGTTAGGATTTTGGGGCGTGACATATATATATATATATATATATATATAGGGAGTGGTTCATATAAGAACCTTTAATTCGGTGAGAACTACGAACCGATCTCGTCCATCCGTTTTTTATAATCAAAGGCTTAGATAATTACAGAAAATAAATAATTATTATTGATAACTACCGTAAATAGTGGATTACGGGGGTAAGTTTGTAAAGTTGAGTTTTACCGTTATATATTCCACTCCTATAATTAAGGGATCATATTTACTTTCCTTGATTCTAAAAGACAATATAAGAAATAAAAAAATTGACGTCTGTTGATAAGTTGGTAATTTCTAAATTGAAGCATATGCGGTCCCCAACATTCATTCGCAAATATCAATTCTAAAGTGAATTTTTATATTATTTAATAAACATAATGATGTTTTACGTCCCCAATATTGATTCCTATATTTAAGATGTATGATTATCAATCTCCATTATTAATAACAATCTATTCTCCGATATGGTTATTAATCTTCCATTTTTAGTGTTGAATTTCATGTTTCTTTTTTTTTTTTCTCATGCTTTTAACACTAAATAAACATGGAAAAAAAATTAAAATAAGCATGTAATCAACACTAAAAAAACATGAAATCAATATTAAAAAAGTATGAAATCGAAATTAAAAAAGCATGGATTTTTTTTTTTAAATAAACATGAAATCAACACTAAAAAAAGCATGAAATGAATATTATAGAAGCATGAAATAGAGACTATAAAAGCATGAAATTCACAATAAAAAAATTAAATAAAGCATAAAATCCACAATAAAAAAGCATGAAATAAAAATTAAAAAAAAATATTAAATCAACACTAAAAAAACATGAAAAAATTTAAAAGAAGCACGAAATCAACTCTAAAAAAAACATGAAATCAATATGAAAAAAGCGTTGATTTCATATGTTTTTTAATTTTTTCATGCTTTTATAGTATTATGCTTTTTTTTAGTTTTGATTCCATGCTTTTTTTTAATGTTTTCCATTGTTTTTTAGTGTTAATATCGTGCTTTTTTAGTATTGATTTCATATTTTTTTTTTAAAAAATTCATGCTTTTTTAGTGTAAACTTTATGCTTCTTTTAATTTTTTTTCATGCGTTTTTAGTTTGATTTCATGGTTCTTTAAATAAGCATTGGAATGTTGAATAAAAATCACGAAACAAGCACCAAACTAACACGAATATTTTATCACAATATATTGATACAAGCAATAAAGCAATCATCTCATGTTCACGCAGCAAATTTTTTTAATAAGTATTAAGAGAAATAAGAAGAGACTGAAGAGTAAAATCTAGATACAGCCGATGAGCCGAATGAGACACAATTCCCTTTTACCAAAGCCTTAAAAATCTGCAAAATCTTCTTTTTCGTCAAGAATACCATTTTTTTACCAGCCCGTATGCATCGAATCTTGAAACGAAAACTTCTGCGGAATCTTGAATTCTTGCTGATCGACATTGAATCACTGGACACTTGAGTGAGAAAAGATTAAAGCATTATAGCTACGTCGATCGATTGTTAGATTTTGGAGATTTTAAAGCGATTTTTAAAAAAAAAAAGAATTGTGAAAGTAGAAATTAATATTTTAGGAGATTGTTAGAATGAAGGTTGAAGATGATATGAATTGTTCCTTATGAAGGTTGAAGATGACGTTCAGAACGGAAATCACGTAGGAGTGGATCCGGTTTCTGTGTTTATTTTTTCAATCTTCCCACTTTGCCCTTTGATATTTAAATGAAATAAGAATATACGTGCTTAATTAATAAGATTTAATAAATCTGGACCTTCAATTTAGTCTTGATGGAGGGTGGAGATGGGTTCCTAGTTCTCACAATATATATATATATATATATAGGTAGTGGATCATATGAAAACCAAGGTTAGTGTGAAATCTAGAAACCAACATGGGCCTTTGATTTTGGTAATCCTATGGCCAGGATATTTTCGAAATTAGGTTTTAAAAAAAAGATATCTAATTAATTTTTAACCTAGCAGGGGTATATGGGTCTTTTAAGCATATAACTGAATTAATAGTTATATTTAATTAATGAACACGTGTATTATACCTTTCTTCATCGCGATTTCTTCTTCTGTTGTTATTGTCAATCTCTCTTCACGTAAATCTGCAGAATTTAAGTCTCTTCATCGCGATTTCTTCCTCAATCGATTATTGTCGTTGCATCAACAATATTTGATTGGAACAGATTGAATCCACAAAATTGTTTCTGATTTCGCTATGGGTTTTACAGGTTTGTTTTGAAATTTTCATAATCTTATTTGATTCGATCTGTTCATGTGTCCTTCGATTTTCGATCGATTTTGTTTGTGTGATTCGAGATGGAACAATCATTTTCTGATAGAATGAACGTGGGTGATTCGACAAAAGCATTTTTGTTTTTTTCTCTGATTTTTTTTCGTGGCTGTGCTTTTGATGATTCGACATCAAATCATGGTGAGAAATTAGGGTTTCGTTGAAACAAAAAGTTGATTGTTGTATTTTTTGTTTGTTCGAATCTGAAGTTTGTTCTGCAACTGAAGTTATATTGAATCGATGCACAGCGTGTGTGAAGGTAGATAATGGATATCTGATAAGGTAAATAAGAACATAGAGAATGGATATCGATGCATAGTATGTTGTTTTCGTCTTTAATGTATTGGAGGTTTGTGCTTTCATGTAATTTTTTTTTTATTGCATATTCCATGGATTTCGTTGCATTTTTCAAATGTTTTGATGCATTTTTTTATTCACATGCAGTTGAAATAAATACTGGTAGAGATCATGATCTTCATAGAGATAGTACTATTGAATCTGTTATTGAACATGTGCCTGAATGTGATGATAAGTCGTAAGTTTAGCACTCTTAAGGATGCAGAAGATTTCTATCGATCTTATGGTGCTGCTAGTGGTTTTGACGTACGACTTGGACAGCTTAAAAAATCATGTGATGGTAATACTGTACTACGTAGATATATATATATATATATATATATATATATATATATATATATATATATTGTAACCGTGAGGGAGTTAAGGCTAGTTATAATAATTTGAAGAGTGGGGGTTCTCATTCTTACAAGAGAAGGAAGGGGCTTACGACAAGAGTATCATGTGAAGCTAAAGTCAAACTGAAGTTTTGTGGTCGTGATGGTTACGTGGTTGATTTTTTTAAGGAAGAGCACACACATTCATTAGTGTCAGAACGCTATAGGCATTTCTTGAAGGTCAACAAAAATTTGGATGATGTGCAATAAAATTTCATTCTGAATTGTGCTAAATCAAACATTGGGCCAATGAAATCATTTCGTCTATTCAGGAAAATTGTTGGGAGTTATAGGAATGTTGGATGTAGCAGTGTTGAATTTAAGAATTTCTCACGTGATATGAAAGCTTATGTTGAGGGTGTTGATGCTCAAATATTGCTCGATAAATTTTGCATGAAGAAAGAGATCTTTCCAGATTTTATGTATCACTACTCTATGAATGAACATGATAAATTGACTCGTATTTTTTGGGTTGATACTACATCAATAAAGATGTACTGTGCTTTTGGTGAGACCGTGTCGTTCGATGCTACGTACGAGACGAACAAGTATGTTTATTTACTTGATGCATAATTCATGCATTTTTGTCACGACCGCACTTTGCTAAGGATAGCAAAGACGGGAAATCGTGACTAGGGGTTGGATATAAGAAGCGGGAAAGAAAGGGGAAAACGACTTGTAACTCAGTAATTAGCAAAATGAACAATTGAATAGACTCGATAAATGAATAAATAGAAGGCAAATGAAGATATGAAAAAGCCCATGGCTCAAATATAATATAGTTATCCATGAGAAGAAACCGGTTGAACATAATCCAATTTCATGAAGGAATACGAGTAGAGTAGTTCTCGATTTACTGGTTCATGAAGCTAGTTGAACATAATTACTAAATAAGATAATAGAAGCATACAGCGGAAGTCTTTAACAAAATAGATACATATATGAAGATATGTATCTCTTTCTGAACCAAATTTAAAAGATGAACGAATCTCCTCTCAACACTGCCGCCCTTGCCACCTCGCTCAACCTGCAAGTTTTTGAAAACACGAGCAGGGCTGAGTACTTGATGTACTCCGTGAGGTTATGCCCAAAATAATTTTCAGTAAAATAATCACCAATCATGCATTTCACAGTTATCACAAGGTTTTATCAAAATACTTGTGTAACTAAAACCACTTTATTTCCATAAACAATTGGAGTGCACTCCCCATTTTCTTCCATATCTGTATTATCCATATCTGTAAGTACGCCGGCAAGGTGGCCACCTCACCGGACGTTTCCATGCATAACCGGCCCACCTCTGGAGCACACAGTCACGACTTCGTGTACACATCACCTGGCTAGCGACCTTTGTCTAACTCAGGCTCGATCGATATAACGTTGGCAATCCAACACAGATAGGCATCACACATAAAACCAAAAATATTTTATGCATGAAAGGGTTTTGAGTCAACTTGCTTTATTTTCAAAACATGCTTCATTATAGCAACAATATAATTTTCTTTGTTAGAACGCCCACCTGATTGCAAAGTGATAGATCGGTTCCTGGTTTTTCTTCACGTTCCTCGACTCTCTTCCCTTGCTTGACCTTTAGGGAAAAATCTCGTTTCAGAAGAAATACATTATTACTAGAATTCTCATTAGAGTTTTAGGAACTCACATCGCTTCTAACTCATATCGCGTATTAGAAATATATTAATCGAGAAGATAGAAAAGTCCACCCGGAAAATTCGGCATGGCCTCAACGTTCGATGAGTCTACTCGATAATTCTAAATTATCTAAAATCAGCTAATGTCGACTAATTCAAATGAGAACTCAATTTCTCCATTCAAACTAGTCCCAAGACTCGATCAAGACGCTTAACAAAGCAGTAGAAGGTCCGTCATATGAAAAACAAGTTCAACATTCTAAGAGAATTTAGAAATTCTGCGACCCTCTAGGAAAATAATTGTTTCTCACTCATTATAAATCGAAACAGAGCATATGATATTGATTTGGAAAGATAACACATAGGGCTAAGACATGTTTAAATTTCAGAATTTTCCCGTGAGTGAGTTGGGAGATTGAAGCATTTATTCCCAGAACTCGGAATCTGAAAATCGGGAATTTGGCAGATTTTGGTACTAACTTTGAGTGATGATTTCTCACTCGTTTCTTAATGGATTCGAATGAATGAGCTATCAAAACTGAAGTTCAGAAAACAAGGAACAACTTTATAGTTATACTATTTTTCATTCGACCAAAGGAAAGTGGTCAAAACGTGGTTGGAAAAACGGGACAGAAGTTGTTCGTCGGAATTTCCAGATTGGAGATACAAACTTTGAAAAATCATAGTAAATTCATACGAACTCCGTTTTGAGTAAACGAGATATGTATAGAACGCTAATGGTACGTACTTCGACATGGACAAAGAATAAATGTCGAATTTCAAACGGGCTGTTCCCAGATTAGCTCGCAAGTGGGCTGTTTTCCAGATTTCAAAAGAAATGAGATGCGAATTTCAATTTGTCATAACCGATGCATATGAACTCGGATCAAGATGAAATTTTAGCTACGGATAGCTGAGAACATGAGCTAAAACTTTCATTTAGGACTCGAAATGAGATAGAGTCGGGAAAGGGTTCGAAAATGCTGAACAAAACGTGCACGCCAACTGTTCGATAAAATGCCCGAATCAAAAAAGGTGAAGAATGCTTACGGGTTCGGCTCTAGCTCATCTTAAACCATCATTTGAACTCAAGAACATGAATAATAACTGACTTAGAGACTTATACATGCTAGAACGAAAAAAATCTTCATCTCAATGTTATTAGAATTCACTCTAGACTTCATTTCTTATTCAAAACATCAAGGAAGAGCTAAGCTTACCGAAAATGGAAGAAAGAACCGAAGCTTTTCTCTAGCCCTCGACTTCAAGCTCTTACATGTCCTACTTCGATCATCAATCTGTTACCACCATTTTGTTTCTTGGCTTGAATGAGGAAGGTCTGCAAATTTTCGAGATGATCTATGGAGGAGAAATGGAGTTCTTGGAGGTGTGAGGTGTCGGCTTCAATGGAGGATGAAGGGGAAGCTTTGGGGAAAAAGATGATCCTTGAGGGTGGTGGTGTGGTTAGAGAGAGAGTGGGTGATGCTAGAGTGAAAGGGGTGGTGATGAAAATGAGAGTTGGGTGTGTGGTGGAGAAGAATTGATCGTGCTCCCCTCCCTCTCACCCACACTCTCGATCTCTCTCTCCCTCTCTCATCTAGATTTTATTTCTTCTTTTAATCCCATTGTGACACCTCACTACATGCACCAATAATTATTTAATGGTTTACTTGCTAGACACATCAACACCTTATTTACTATATTATTGATTGCTAGAGATAGTGGAATATCTCTACACACATCTCATCTTATTTCCGTAAAAATATTTACGGAGTAACATTCTCCGGAAATCATTCCGGGTAATTTCTTGCCTTGTCATAATTCCTTCATTCTCAAAAATTCTCGAGATTGATTGGAAATAATTCCAACATATTATAAAAATTCCCATAAGCTCATTTTCGTCCGTGCTCGATCTCAAATACTCGGAAAATTTTATTTCCTCCTTCGAAATTTCAATTTTTCCAAATATGGATTTTTACGGCTATTACAATTTTGTTATAAAATGTTGCATTTCTGCATATTTTCATTGCATAATTGTCATAAATTGTTGTATAATTGCTGGAAAGTGTTGCAAATATGATTTAACTGATATTAGTTGTCTATAAATGCTGATATAATATGGTATTCACACCATTCATTGGAAAAGACAACAATCGTGGAAAGTGTGTGACTTTTGGAGCTGATTTACTTACTAGTGAGGATGCAGACTTCTATACGTGGATTCTCGAGAAGTTTGTCGAGTGCATGAAGATTGCACATAATCTTTTTATCGTATAATGTTGTATTTCTTTTTATCAATGCAATTTTTTTAACAAAAGTACTCTAACATTTTGCAAATGACAATTTAAAGGCACATAATCGTGTTTTTATCATTGCATAATATTTTTCGTGTGCTATATATGTACATTTCTAATTCTGGACATTTCATCAAACACATAATGTGCACAATTATGGCCAGACACCATATGTTCGATGAAATGTCTGAATGAGAAAGTGGTGGTTATATACATTCCCCATATTATATGTGCACACCACATGTTCGATAAAATGCTTGATTTAGTGTTGTTGGTGTAAGAGTGAGTGATAAATGTGAAAAATAGTGAATTAAAACAATAGATTCACTATTCTATGTGTGCATTGTATGTTCGATGAAAGGTTTTAAACAATTGTATTGCATAAAATTAATATATTCGATGCATAGTTTAATAATTTCATTGCACACCATAAAAGTAAATAAATTAATTATAAAATAAAACCACAATTGAGTAATCAATTCAGATACGAAGTCAACATTTCATAATTGTTCGACAAAAATATGGAAAACTAAGAAGCTATCTATTTAAACTCTCAATCGATAACTTCAGCTTCTAAGTCAAAATCTTTTTGTAAAACTGAGCATCGTGGAACAGCATCGGTAATATTCTCTTCTCTCATTTTGTTGCAACTCGCGGTTGCAATTTCGACACAATATCTTGCTCTCAATTGCCTCACCTGCTTTGTCAATTTCGGATTTAAACCATGCTGCCAACTCGTGTGTAAAGTTTTTACAAAACCATTCTTCACACCGTGCATTATCCCATGTTTTATCTACCAGTGTAATGGGGTTCATCTGAATTCATTCATCCAAATAATAATGCTAGTATATCATATAACATTCTAAATAATGTTATATTTTTCATTGCACAACATTCTTACATATTTCTCATAATTGTATTGCATATTTGCCAACAAAGTGTTGCATTTTTTTAACAAAGTGATGCATAATTCTCAGAAAGTGATGCATAACTGATATAAAATGTTGCATAATTCGTTCGAAATGTTGCATTATTCTCAGAATTGTGTTGCATATTTGCTCACAAAGTGATGCATAAATGATATAAAGTGTTGCATAATTCTTACCGTTGCTGTCACAGTGGCAAAGAACCGGAAACGTGAATCCGGTACACGCAGCTTCTCTTTATCGTTCAAGATAATGCTCCAGGTGCTGACGACGTCAGCAAGAACGTATAAGGTTGGGCGTAATGACTTCAACTCTCATAGTCTGAGCTGAATGTCTCCGTATTTGAAGACAACCTCTACCCTAATTTAGACAAAAAAAAGTAGAATGATTTTAATAATGCACATTATAAGAAAATGTATCGAATAAATATTTCTTACACGTTCTTCCCTGAATTATGCATAATTCGTTTAATAATGTCTCCATATAATTTCATTTAAATAAAGGTTACAAAATACATTCAATTCTTACTTAAGCAGTAGATGCATTATTAATTCAACAAAAAATATATTTTGTGATTTATTCTCGACAAACAACATTTTGCTAGGAAAGCATTAGATTTTAAAGAATGAAAATCTTACGTATCATAAACTCACTACAAAAATATTATGAATTCCTAATAAAATGTTGAATCATGCATTTCATCGAACATGAACTATGCATAAATATCCAATTTCAACATTATTATGAATTACAAACAAAAATTTTCAAATCGGCATTTCATCGAACAGAATGAATGCATCAATTTCATCTTAATAATCAATAGCAAAACCACCAAAGAAACACCTATAGATCCAGAAATTAACCAATACCAAAGCTCAAATCCACCATTCTAAAACACATGCAACGATTTCATTGAATTAAATCATTAAAATCAAGGTTAGGGTTCGAACCTTCTTCAATGTTTGCTACCCATTTTTTTGCCATCTTCTTCCTGAAATCTGCAACAAATCTCTATGAATCTAGCGCTAATCGACAAAATTTTTTGGGGAAAATCTAGAGTTAATCGCGCGCTGAATCGGAAGGAGAAATCGAAGTAAGTAGAAGAAAGGAGAATCAGCAAAGAAAAATCTGACTGGACGAGAAACAGCGAAGAAGAAAGGAGAATCAGCGACGAATCTGGACGAGAAACAGTGAAGAAAAAAATCGGAATGCAGCAGAAGATTGAAAGAGAAAGGAGAATCCCGCTGATTTTGTTGAATTTGCAGAATATTGGATATATTTGGAGAAGATTTGAGCAAATCGTGTTGCTTGATTTTAGGAGTTTGTTGCTTATTTTGTAATTGGTCTATTATACCCTCCATCCCCAATTTAATTGTTTTTTCATTTAATTAAATATCATATTCAGGATTTAATCTTACCCATTGATCCACTAAATATCAAGGGCTTAGATTGGTTTCTAGATTTCACTATAGAGGGGGATTCCACCTGAATGCACCCCTATATATATATATATATATATATATAAATATATATAATTAAATATTTCGATATTTACATTGTGCCCTATGAGATTTTGATGCATAAAACTCATCAATAACTAACTTTATATCAATATCTTTAGCAAAATCCCTTTCAATATAAAGCACTAACGAATCATCAAGTAGTTCATCTCTCATATTGTTACGAAGTGTCGTTTTCACATGTTTATTTTTCAATTTATTTTTTGCAATTAATTTCAAACAAATTTAATTTATAAATAAGAAGCATGAAAAACACAAATTTATTCATTGATAGAAATACACACATGAATTTTTACATTATATTTTATTTTATTTGGTTTGAGCGAGCAAATGGATAGTATAATGATGTATTAAAGTGTGAAAGTCTCCCAATAACATTTGACAAATAAAGGCATGGCAATTCAAATAGTTTTAAAATTCCACCAGAAAATTAAAAAGGCAAGAAAATACATATATAAAATAAAGTGGTAATAATCATAAAACTTAAATATTAAATTTCAACTTGAGATAGTACTATCATAATACAATTGTATATATATATATATATGATGGATCATATGTAAATAAGTTTTGGTTTGAGAAATAAGAATAGATCTGGACCATTGATCTTAGTTAGATCTATGGATCTATGGTTGATATTGATTTAAGCATGATTGCAAGGTACAAGAAGCATAATTATATTTAACCATCAATTTGTATATTAAAAAGCACAATTATATATTAAGCATAACTATATGCAGATTTAAGCATGGATTTGTTACCTTTATGCATTATTCTCATTTTCTCACGCCAGAATTTATTTACACACGAACCCTTCCCTATTTATATATGCGTTATGGTAAAAACTAATCATTACGTGAAAAATACAACCCATTATTAAATGTTGCATTTTATACATAAAAGTATTGCATTTTTATGCATAAATGTTGTATTTTCATAATGATGCATTATAGGGTTAAAAATAATATAAAATAATATATTTTATTATGCAACATTTCATGCACAAAAATACATCATTTTATGTATAAAATATATGAGTTGCAGTTTTCACATAATAATTAGTTTCATATGATATGTTACACACACACACACACACACACATATATATATATATATGTGTGTGTGTGTGTGATATATATATATATATATATCACACACACACACACATATGAGTGGAAACGGCAACAATATATCTCACATCATTTGTGTCTTATACAAAAAAAAAAAAACACTTTGTTTGGGGCTTTTTAAATTAATTTGGGGCTAATATTATGTTGAGGCATGAATATATACATACACATGAGAGGTTGGTTTGGGCTTGCACTGGGCATCTGGTAAATCCGCCCATGGTTAGGGTTGGAGCCAGAAATTGGCTATGATGTGGGCTGAAAAGTAAATTTTCAATATATTAAATTATATATATATATATAGGAGGGAGATCATATAGAAATGATTCCTTACATGTTAAGTAAAAATGAATGTGGTATGTCCATTTGGATAGATCTACGGTTTATATTAAGGATGATGTGTGAGATAATTTTCTATCTTTTTTAACTAATAAGGGTATATTGGTATATTATAGTAAATTGTAACCGTCTCTCCTTAATTTGTGGATTTGACATTTCTCTACAACTGATAATATAATCTCGTAATTTTTACTCAAAAAAAGAGATAATAAAATCTCGTAATCTAAATATTCAAAACTATTTTAATTATTTATTCATTTATTTATTTTTATTTGACATTATCAATTTTCAATAATTTCCGTCTGAGTTTAATCCTTATGTTGGTGCATATTAAAGCATATTTTATTGCTTATTAGTGCATCTTTTATTGCATATTTTCTTTAGCATATTTTATTGCTTATTGGAACATATTTTATTGCATTTTTTTCTTTAGCATATTTTATTGCTTATTAGAGCATCTTTTATTGCATATTTTCTTTGGCACCTTTTATTGCATATTATGCATTTCATCAATATTTTCACTGAAATTGTTTTTTTATTGCATACAATGCAGTTAGTAAGTAGTTTAGTCCTTAGAAAAAACAAATATAGTTATATCACAACCTGGATCATAACCTTGAAAACAAGGAAAAGGTAGGGAAGGAGAAGAAATAGGCATTTCTTGACCACCAGAAAAGGAAATATATCCATCATGAATTTAACATCCCTAGAAGTGATAATCTTCTGATGTTCCATATCAAAAAGGAAGTATCCTTTATGAAAAACATCATATCCCAAGAAAATGCATTTAATAGTTCTACTGTCAAACTTACTTCTCTGTGAAACAAGATTGACAGCATAGGCAAGGCATCTAAATGGCTTGAGCATCTGGAAATCTGGTGGTTTCCCATATAGAACTTCAAAAGGAGATTTACACCCAAGAATTGCACTAGAAATTCGATTGAGCATCCAAGTTGATGTGAGAATTGAGTAAGGCCAGAATTTGAGAGGTAAAGAACTCTGAAACATCAAGGCTCTAGCTGATTCTAGCAGAGTTCTATGGCGCCTTTCCACAATACCATTATGCTGTGGAGTGTAGATGCAAGTTCTTTGATGCACTATCCCATGTTGATCAAACAAAGTGTGCACTTTACCGTTGTCAGTACGGAAGAACTTAATTTCTCTCTTAAAGTGAGTCTTTACCATGAGGATGAAGGAAGTAAGCATTGAACATACTAGATCTTTGGAACTAATCAAATAAGTCCAAATAGCACGGCTATGATCCTCTACCAAAGTGAGAACAAAATTAGTATTGCTTACACTTTCTTCTGTATAGGGGCCCCAGACATCTGCATGTACCATATCAAATAATTGTTCTGTCCTTCTATGTAATAGTGGAAAAGGATCTCTAGTTTGTTTAGCCTTCATGCAGATTTTACACTGTTCCACAACTCTAACTGCATCTTTATGAAACCTTCCATTGAATTGACTCATGTGTTTCATTGTGGATAAAGAAGGATGACCCAGAAACCTGTGCCATTTATCCAATATCATCTCCTCAACTCTGAAGTAGTGAGTGAAATGATTTTCCACAACAGTATCAAGAACATACAGATTCCTTTCCATTTTTCCAGTTCCAACTGTCTTAGTATCTGTCATTCTTTGAAATATACAGTGTGTGTGATAGAACACACACCTACATTATCATGGATTAGTTGAGCAACTGACAGGAGGTTATGAGTAAATCCCGGCACATAAAGCACATCAGAGAGTATAATTTCTGGATTTAATCTGACCTTACCAGCCACTGTGACTCTCTTTGAAGACCCATATGGAAGATGTACAGTGATTGGCTTCTCCAATCTGTATGTAGTGTGTAGCATCTCAGTATCACAACACACATGTGAACTTGCACCTGAATCAATAATCCACACTGTACTTAACTGTCACGACCGCACTTTGCTAAGGATAGCAAAGACGGGAAATCGTGACTAGGGGTTGGATATAAGAAGCGGGAAAGAAAGGGGAAAACGACTTGTAACTCAGTAATTAGCAAAATGAACAATTGAATAGACTCGATCAATGAATAAATAGAAGGCAAATGAAGATATGAAAAAGCCCATGGCTCAAATATAATATAGTTATCCATGAGAAGAAACCGGTTGAACATAATCCAATTTCATGAAGGAATACGAGTAGAGTAGTTCTCGATTTACTGGTTCATGAAGCCAGTTGAACATAATTATCTAAATAAGATAATAGAAGCATACAGCGGAAGTCTTTAACAAAATAGATACATATATGAAGATATGTATCTCTTTCTGAACCAAATTCAAAAGATGAATGAATCTCCTCTCAACACTGCCGCCCTTGCCACCTCGCTCAACCTGCAAGTTTTTGAAAACACGAGCAGGGCTGAGTACTTGATGTACTCCGTGAGGTTATGCCCAAAAATAATTTTTAGTAAAATAATCACCAATCATGCATTTCACAGTTATCACAAGGTTTTATCAAAATACTTGTGTAACTAAAACCACTTTATTTCCATAAACAATTGGAGTGCACTCCCCATTTTCTTCCATATCTGTATTATCCATATCTGTAAGTACGCCGGCAAGGTGGCCACCTCACCGGACGTTTCCATGCATAACCGGCCCACCTCTGGAGCACACAGTCACGACTTCGTGTACACATCACCTGGCTAGCGACCTTTGTCTAACTCAGGCTCGATCGATATAACGTTGGCAATCCAACACAGATAGGCATCACACATAAAACCAAAAACATTTTATGCATGAAAGGGTTTTGAGTCAACTTGCTTTATTTTCAAAACATGCTTCATTATAGCAACAATATAATTTTCTTTGTTAGAACGCCCACCTGATTGCAAAGTGATAGATCGGTTCCAGGTTTCTTCTTCACGTTCCTCGACTCTCGTCCCTTGCTTGACCTTTAGGGAAAAATCTCGTTTTAGAATAAATACATTACTACTAGAATTCTCGTTCTAGTATTTTATCTCATTAGAGATTTTAGGAAATCATAACCGCTTCTTGTTCGTATCGCGTCTTAGAAATATATTAATCGAGAAGATAGAAAAGTCCACCCGGAAAATTCGGCATGGCCTCAACGTTCGATGATACTACTCGATAATTCTAAATTATCTAAAATCAGCTAAATTCGACTAATTCAAATGAGAACTCAATTTCTCCATTCGAACTAGTCCCAAGACTCGATCAAGACGCTTAACAAAGCAGTAGAAGGTCCGTCATATGAAAAACACAAGTTCAACATTCTAAGAGAATTTAGAAATTCTGCGACCCTCTAGGAAAATAATTGTTTCTCACTCAATATAAATCGAAACAGAGCATATGATATTTATTTGGAAAGATAACACATAGGGCTATAACATGTTTAAATTTCAGAATTTTCCCATGAATGAGCTGGGAGTTTGAAGCATTTATTCCCAGAACTCGGAATCTGAAAATCGGAAATTTGGCAGATTTTGGTACCAACTTTGAGTGAGGATTTCTCACTCGTTTCTTGATGGATTTGAGTGAATGAGCTATCAAAACTGAAGTTCAGAAAACAAGGAACAACTTTCTATTTATACTATTCTTCATTCGACCAAAGGAAAGTGGTCAAAACGTGGTTGGAAAAACAGGACAGAAGTTGTTCGTCGGAATTTCCAGATTGGAGATACAAACTTTGAAAAATCATAGTAAATTCATACGAACTCCGTTTTGAGTGAACGAGATATGTATAGAACGCTAATGGAACGTACTTCGACATGGATGAAGAATAAATGTCGAATTTCAAACGAGCTGTTCTCAGTTTAGCCCGCAAGTGGGCTGTTTTCCAGATTTCAAAAGAAATGAGATGCGAATTTCAATTTGTCATAACCGATGCATATGAACTCGGATCAAGACGAAATTTCAGCTACGGATAGCTGAGAACATGAGCTAAAACTTTCATTTAGGACTCGAAATAAGATAGAGTCGGGAAAGGGTTCGAAAATGCTGAACAAAATGTGCATGCCAACTGTTCGATAAAAGGCCCGAATCAAAAACGTGAAGAAATGCTTACGGGTTCGGCTCTAGCTCATCTTAAAACATCATTTGAGCAAGGATTTGTCACGAACATCATAAAGGAAGTTCATATAATAGCTATACTCATTTGGTTATGAAGGAAATCGAAGGGAGCTTCAACAATACATACATAGATGATCTTCAAATGATGAGAGGAACACAAATATGAAAGAATTATCATCATTCATGAACTTTTCTTGAGATGGCCGAATCTTAATCATGATGAGGGGAGTTCGAATCATATCATACAATACGAAATCAAGTTCAAACCAACAAG
This sequence comes from Mentha longifolia, assembly GCA_001642375.2. Classification (NCBI taxonomy): domain Eukaryota; kingdom Viridiplantae; phylum Streptophyta; class Magnoliopsida; order Lamiales; family Lamiaceae; genus Mentha; species Mentha longifolia. The sequence goes on from CM038119.1 coordinate 2,011,690, forward strand.
AGGAAACAAGAACTACCTCAAGCTTGATGAAATTCGAACACTTGTTTGATCACCCAACTTTCGAACCTTGAAAGTCAAACTTAGAGCTTCTTGATCATGATTTCGACCTCGGATTCTTGTTCTATGGGTCGAAATATGGGGGAGGGCGAACTTTGGGAGTGATCGGAGGCCGGAGGAGTCGCCGGCGGCAGCTCGAAAGTGGCGGCCATTCTCGCCTGCGGGAATAGTGATGAAGAGAGAAGGGAGAGCTTATCTCTCTCTCACTAAGTTTGGGGTGGTGAGATATGAGGAGGATGATGTGGGTGTGTGGTTTGCATAACTTGTTGAGTGGTGGTGAGATGAACACCACCCTCTCTTTCACTCAACTTGCACGCACACACACACTAGCACACTTACACAATTTCTTCCTTCTTTTCCTTTTAATTCCTCCCACTTACACTATTATAAATACATGTAATTTTACTTCTGAGTCACACATCTCATCATATTTCCGTAAAAATATTTACGGAGTAACATTCTCCGGAAATCATTCCGGGTAATTTCTTGCCTTGCCATAATTCCTTCATTCTCAAAAATTCTCGAGATTTCATTGGAATAATTCCAACATATTATAAAAATTCCCATATGCTCATTTTCGTCCGTGCTCGATCTCAAATACTCGAAAAATTTTATTTCCTCCTTCGAAATTCTAATTTTTCCAAATACGGATTTTTACGGCTATTACAATACTACCCCCCTTAAAAAGAATTTCGTCCTCGAAATTCGTACCCTCTAATGTACACACTGGGGTAAGTCGCTCATGCCCGTCCTTAAACTTCCCTTGTAGTTCTTCGTAGCACCGTTGTTCGTCCATCACCATTCATCTAGCAGTTGCGTTTGGGCCTGAGTCATGCTTGACACATTTGTCTTGTTAATCTGAGATACATTCTCGCATTTCTTGTTGCCGTCGATAATCTAAGGTTTTCAGCTTCATGCTAGGATTGATCATTTTCTTGTTGCTATTAGCGACTCTGGGATTCGGCAATCTAAATTCTATGACACCGTGCTAACAGTTGCTTCTTCGTAGCGATAAACATTTCCTCTATACGCGTATAATTTAATCGTGTGGTCAACTTTTCTAACATTAATCGCTTGGCGGGATAATGAAATTCTCATGCATGCTTCTGATCATTTGCCTCGCATTCTAGCTGACTTCGTGTTGTAATGGAAGCATCGCACTAAGAGTTGATCGTGCTCACCTCTTGTTGTCTTGCCTTGGTGTGGTGCTTCTCGTACCCTCGTTCATCATGATCATCATTGGTTCGCCCGGGACTAGCTACTTGTTCGCTTCTAGTCTAGCGTCGTGTTTCGATTTGATCATCTCAATACTCGAAAGGTGAGAACACCTTGTTAGTAGTAAACTAACATATACGTGGCACTACCCCCTTAAAAAGAGTACGTCATATTGTCATTTTAGACTCATTTCAAATAGGGTAGGGAACTTCGTATCCTGACCAGATGCTGATGATGTTGGTACACCGTATAATCGAACAGTCTTTCATGCATAAGTCTAGTCAGCCTGTCAACTCCATGTGCCTCGTGATCTGTATCGTAATGAGCATCATCATCATTGGCTTCTCAACAATCACCTGATAGCCATAATTTGCTAGTACGTCGATCATCATTCTAAAGTAGCTACATTTTGTATTTATCGTCTATCGCACCGATAGCAGTACATACATCATAACATTTTCGACTATCATGTTCGATAGCCGTATACACCTTGCAACATTATCGACTATCACATTCGATAGCCGTACATCTTCCGTATCTTATGATAGCTAATCATAAAACGTATCGTGGCATGTCTTCATTTTTACTAGTTCCCTTCCTGAAGAAAACAAAATCGGGAATCACGAATGCTTTCTTAGTTCTCATTCTCATATCTTCACACGATGCCACATTTGTAAGCTTCTATTGTTCTTGCCAAAAGAGTCGGGAAATTCTATTCGTATTGTCTTCTCGATATATGAGCAATGAGAAAATAAGGAATTCCTAAAGCTCTTCTATGTTCTCGTTACGCAAACTTGTGAGTCAATCACAATCTATCATCCTTATCTGGAAAAACACCCAACTACGATGCCATTTCAAAACTCACGCAATTTCAAACTTTTAGAAATTGAAAATATAAGAACTTCAAATCATCATATACTACCAGCATAAATAATATGCAACTCATGCTTCTGCAATCTCATGAACTTTAACAATTTATGCAAATCTCAAAACTTTAAAAAAATATGGTACCTTATTTCTTGTCGAGCGTGGCACGGAGGCGTGTTGAGAGTTACCACCAAATTTCTAACTAGTCTAGTGAATCTAGCTAGACTATACTCGAATAAATTTTAGTTCAGAGCGAATAAAATGCTCTGATACCACTCTGTCACGACCGCACTTTGCTAAGGATAGCAAAGACGGGAAATCGTGACTAGGGGTTGGATATAAGAAGCGGGAAAGAAAGGGGAAAACGACTTGTAACTCAGTAATTAGCAAAATGAACAATTGAATAGACTCGATCAATGAATAAATAGAAGGCAAATGAAGATATGAAAAAGCCCATGGCTCAAATATAATATAGTTATCCATGAGAAGAAACCGGTTGAACATAATCCAATTTCATGAAGGAATACGAGTAGAGTAGTTCTCGATTTACTGGTTCATGAAGCCAGTTGAACATAATTATCTAAATAAGATAATAGAAGCATACAGCGGAAGTCTTTAACAAAATAGATACATATATGAAGATATGTATCTCTTTCTGAACCAAATTCAAAAGATGAATGAATCTCCTCTCAACACTGCCGCCCTTGCCACCTCGCTCAACCTGCAAGTTTTTGAAAACACGAGCAGGGCTGAGTACTTGATGTACTCCGTGAGGTTATGCCCAAAAATAATTTTTAGTAAAATAATCACCAATCATGCATTTCACAGTTATCACAAGGTTTTATCAAAATACTTGTGTAACTAAAACCACTTTATTTCCATAAACAATTGGAGTGCACTCCCCATTTTCTTCCATATCTGTATTATCCATATCTGTAAGTACGCCGGCAAGGTGGCCACCTCACCGGACGTTTCCATGCATAACCGGCCCACCTCTGGAGCACACAGTCACGACTTCGTGTACACATCACCTGGCTAGCGACCTTTGTCTAACTCAGGCTCGATCGATATAACGTTGGCAATCCAACACAGATAGGCATCACACATAAAACCAAAAACATTTTATGCATGAAAGGGTTTTGAGTCAACTTGCTTTATTTTCAAAACATGCTTCATTATAGCAACAATATAATTTTCTTTGTTAGAACGCCCACCTGATTGCAAAGTGATAGATCGGTTCCAGGTTTCTTCTTCACGTTCCTCGACTCTCGTCCCTTGCTTGACCTTTAGGGAAAAATCTCGTTTTAGAATAAATACATTACTACTAGAATTCTCGTTCTAGTATTTTATCTCATTAGAGATTTTAGGAAATCATAACCGCTTCTTGTTCGTATCGCGTCTTAGAAATATATTAATCGAGAAGATAGAAAAGTCCACCCGGAAAATTCGGCATGGCCTCAACGTTCGATGATACTACTCGATAATTCTAAATTATCTAAAATCAGCTAAATTCGACTAATTCAAATGAGAACTCAATTTCTCCATTCGAACTAGTCCCAAGACTCGATCAAGACGCTTAACAAAGCAGTAGAAGGTCCGTCATATGAAAAACACAAGTTCAACATTCTAAGAGAATTTAGAAATTCTGCGACCCTCTAGGAAAATAATTGTTTCTCACTCAATATAAATCGAAACAGAGCATATGATATTTATTTGGAAAGATAACACATAGGGCTATAACATGTTTAAATTTCAGAATTTTCCCATGAATGAGCTGGGAGTTTGAAGCATTTATTCCCAGAACTCGGAATCTGAAAATCGGAAATTTGGCAGATTTTGGTACCAACTTTGAGTGAGGATTTCTCACTCGTTTCTTGATGGATTTGAGTGAATGAGCTATCAAAACTGAAGTTCAGAAAACAAGGAACAACTTTCTAGTTATACTATTCTTCATTCGACCAAAGGAAAGTGGTCAAAACGTGGTTGGAAAAACAGGACAGAAGTTGTTCGTCGGAATTTCCAGATTGGAGATACAAACTTTGAAAAATCATAGTAAATTCATACGAACTCCGTTTTGAGTGAACGAGATATGTATAGAACGCTAATGGAACGTACTTCGACATGGATGAAGAATAAATGTCGAATTTCAAACGAGCTGTTCTCAGTTTAGCCCGCAAGTGGGCTGTTTTCTAGATTTCAAAAGAAATGAGATGCGAATTTCAATTTGTCATAACCGATGCATATGAACTCAGATCAAGACGAAATTTCAGCTACGGATAGCTGAGAACATGAGCTAAAACTTTCATTTAGGACTCGAAATAAGATAGAGTCGGGAAAGGGTTCGAAAATGCTGAACAAAATGTGCACGCCAACTGTTCGATAAAAGGCCCGAATCAAAAACGTGAAGAAATGCTTACGGGTTCGGCTCTAGCTCATCTTAAAACATCATTTGAGCAAGGATTTGTCACGAACATCATAAAGGAAGTTCATATAATAGCTATACTCATTTGGTTATGAAGGAAATCGAAGGGAGCTTCAACAATACATACATAGATGATCTTCAAATGATGAGAGGAACACAAATATGAAAGAATTATCATCATTCATGAACTTTTCTTGAGATGGCCGAATCTTAATCATGATGAGGGGAGTTCGAATCATATCATACAATACGAAATCAAGTTCAAACCAACAAGAGGAAACAAGAACTACCTCAAGCTTGATGAAATTCGAACACTTGTTTGATCACCCAACTTTCGAACCTTGAAAGTCAAACTTAGAGCTTCTTGATCATGATTTCGACCTCGGATTCTTGTTCTATGGGTCGAAATATGGGGGAGGGCGAACTTTGGGAGTGATCGGAGGCCGGAGGAGTCGCCGGCGGCAGCTCGAAAGTGGCGGCCATTCTCGCCTGCGGGAATAGTGATGAAGAGAGAAGGGAGAGCTTATCTCTCTCTCACTAAGTTTGGGGTGGTGAGATATGAGGAGGATGATGTGGGTGTGTGGTTTGCATAACTTGTTGAGTGGTGGTGAGATGAACACCACCCTCTCTTTCACTCAACTTGCACGCACACACACACTAGCACACTTACACAATTTCTTCCTTCTTTTCCTTTTAATTCCTCCCACTTACACTATTATAAATACATGTAATTTTACTTCTGAGTCACACATCTCATCATATTTCCGTAAAAATATTTACGGAGTAACATTCTCCGGAAATCATTCCGGGTAATTTCTTGCCTTGCCATAATTCCTTCATTCTCAAAAATTCTCGAGATTTCATTGGAATAATTCCAACATATTATAAAAATTCCCATATGCTCATTTTCGTCCGTGCTCGATCTCAAATACTCGAAAAATTTTATTTCCTCCTTCGAAATTCTAATTTTTCCAAATACGGATTTTTACGGCTATTACAATACTACCCCCTTAAAAAGAATTTCGTCCTCGAAATTCGTACCCTCTAATGTACACACTGGGGTAAGTCGCTCATGCCCGTCCTTAAACTTCCCTTGTAGTTCTTCGTAGCACCGTTGTTCGTCCATCACCATTCATCTAGCAGTTGCGTTTGGGCCTGAGTCATGCTTGACACATTTGTCTTGTTAATCTGAGATACATTCTCGCATTTCTTGTTGCCGTCGATAATCTAAGGTTTTCAGCTTCATGCTAGGATTGATCATTTTCTTGTTGCTATTAGCGACTCTGGGATTCGGCAATCTAAATTCTATGACACCGTGCTAACAGTTGCTTCTTCGTAGCGATAAACATTTCCTCTATACGCGTATAATTTAATCGTGTGGTCAACTTTTCTAACATTAATCGCTTGGCGGGATAATGAAATTCTCATGCATGCTTCTGATCATTTGCCTCGCATTCTAGCTGACTTCGTGTTGTAATGGAAGCATCGCACTAAGAGTTGATCGTGCTCACCTCTTGTTGTCTTGCCTTGGTGTGGTGCTTCTCGTACCCTCGTTCATCATGATCATCATTGGTTCGCCCGGGACTAGCTACTTGTTCGCTTCTAGTCTAGCGTCGTGTTTCGATTTGATCATCTCAATACTCGAAAGGTGAGAACACCTTGTTAGTAGTAAACTAACATATACGTGGCACTACCCCCTTAAAAAGAGTACGTCATATTGTCATTTTAGACTCATTTCAAATAGGGTAGGGAACTTCGTATCCTGACCAGATGCTGATGATGTTGGTACACCGTATAATCGAACAGTCTTTCATGCATAAGTCTAGTCAGCCTGTCAACTCCATGTGCCTCGTGATCTGTATCGTAATGAGCATCATCATCATTGGCTTCTCAACAATCACCTGATAGCCATAATTTGCTAGTACGTCGATCATCATTCTAAAGTAGCTACATTTTGTATTTATCGTCTATCGCACCGATAGCAGTACATACATCATAACATTTTCGACTATCATGTTCGATAGCCGTATACACCTTGCAACATTATCGACTATCACATTCGATAGCCGTACATCTTCCGTATCTTATGATAGCTAATCATAAAACGTATCGTGGCATGTCTTCATTTTTACTAGTTCCCTTCCTGAAGAAAACAAAATCGGGAATCACGAATGCTTTCTTAGTTCTCATTCTCATATCTTCACACGATGCCACATTTGTAAGCTTCTATTGTTCTTGCCAAAAGAGTCGGGAAATTCTATTCGTATTGTCTTCTCGATATATGAGCAATGAGAAAATAAGGAATTCCTAAAGCTCTTCTATGTTCTCGTTACGCAAACTTGTGAGTCAATCACAATCTATCATCCTTATCTGGAAAAACACCCAACTACGATGCCATTTCAAAACTCACGCAATTTCAAACTTTTAGAAATTGAAAATATAAGAACTTCAAATCATCATATACTACCAGCATAAATAATATGCAACTCATGCTTCTGCAATCTCATGAACTTTAACAATTTATGCAAATCTCAAAACTTTAAAAAAATATGGTACCTTATTTCTTGTCGAGCGTGGCACGGAGGCGTGTTGAGAGTTACCACCAAATTTCTAACTAGTCTAGTGAATCTAGCTAGACTATACTCGAATAAATTTTAGTTCAGAGCGAATAAAATGCTCTGATACCACTCTGTCACGACCGCACTTTGCTAAGGATAGCAAAGACGGGAAATCGTGACTAGGGGTTGGATATAAGAAGCGGGAAAGAAAGGGGAAAACGACTTGTAACTCAGTAATTAGCAAAATGAACAATTGAATAGACTCGATCAATGAATAAATAGAAGGCAAATGAAGATATGAAAAAGCCCATGGCTCAAATATAATATAGTTATCCATGAGAAGAAACCGGTTGAACATAATCCAATTTCATGAAGGAATACGAGTAGAGTAGTTCTCGATTTACTGGTTCATGAAGCCAGTTGAACATAATTATCTAAATAAGATAATAGAAGCATACAGCGGAAGTCTTTAACAAAATAGATACATATATGAAGATATGTATCTCTTTCTGAACCAAATTCAAAAGATGAATGAATCTCCTCTCAACACTGCCGCCCTTGCCACCTCGCTCAACCTGCAAGTTTTTGAAAACACGAGCAGGGCTGAGTACTTGATGTACTCCGTGAGGTTATGCCCAAAAATAATTTTTAGTAAAATAATCACCAATCATGCATTTCACAGTTATCACAAGGTTTTATCAAAATACTTGTGTAACTAAAACCACTTTATTTCCATAAACAATTGGAGTGCACTCCCCATTTTCTTCCATATCTGTATTATCCACATCTGTAAGTACGCCGGCAAGGTGGCCACCTCACCGGACGTTTCCATGCATAACCGGCCCACCTCTGGAGCACACAGTCACGACTTCGTGTACACATCACCTGGCTAGCGACCTTTGTCTAACTCAGGCTCGATCGATATAACGTTGGCAATCCAACACAGATAGGCATCACACATAAAACCAAAAACATTTTATGCATGAAAGGGTTTTGAGTCAACTTGCTTTATTTTCAAAACATGCTTCATTATAGCAACAATATAATTTTCTTTGTTAGAACGCCCACCTGATTGCAAAGTGATAGATCGGTTCCAGGTTTCTTCTTCACGTTCCTCGACTCTCGTCCCTTGCTTGACCTTTAGGGAAAAATCTCGTTTTAGAATAAATACATTACTACTAGAATTCTCGTTCTAGTATTTTATCTCATTAGAGATTTTAGGAAATCATAACCGCTTCTTGTTCGTATCGCGTCTTAGAAATATATTAATCGAGAAGATAGAAAAGTCCACCCGGAAAATTCGGCATGGCCTCAACGTTCGATGATACTACTCGATAATTCTAAATTATCTAAAATCAGCTAAATTCGACTAATTCAAATGAGAACTCAATTTCTCCATTCGAACTAGTCCCAAGACTCGATCAAGACGCTTAACAAAGCAGTAGAAGGTCCGTCATATGAAAAACACAAGTTCAACATTCTAAGAGAATTTAGAAATTCTGCGACCCTCTAGGAAAATAATTGTTTCTCACTCAATATAAATCGAAACAGAGCATATGATATTTATTTGGAAAGATAACACATAGGGCTATAACATGTTTAAATTTCAGAATTTTCCCATGAATGAGCTGGGAGTTTGAAGCATTTATTCCCAGAACTCGGAATCTGAAAATCGGAAATTTGGCAGATTTTGGTACCAACTTTGAGTGAGGATTTCTCACTCGTTTCTTGATGGATTTGAGTGAATGAGCTATCAAAACTGAAGTTCAGAAAACAAGGAACAACTTTCTAGTTATACTATTCTTCATTCGACCAAAGGAAAGTGGTCAAAACGTGGTTGGAAAAACAGGACAGAAGTTGTTCGTCGGAATTTCCAGATTGGAGATACAAACTTTGAAAAATCATAGTAAATTCATACGAACTCCGTTTTGAGTGAACGAGATATGTATAGAACGCTAATGGAACGTACTTCGACATGGATGAAGAATAAATGTCGAATTTCAAACGAGCTGTTCTCAGTTTAGCCCGCAAGTGGGCTGTTTTCCAGATTTCAAAAGAAATGAGATGCGAATTTCAATTTGTCATAACCGATGCATATGAACTCGGATCAAGACGAAATTTCAGCTACGGATAGCTGAGAACATGAGCTAAAACTTTCATTTAGGACTCGAAATAAGATAGAGTCGGGAAAGGGTTCGAAAATGCTGAACAAAATGTGCACGCCAACTGTTCGATAAAAGGCCCGAATCAAAAACGTGAAGAAATGCTTACGGGTTCGGCTCTAGCTCATCTTAAAACATCATTTGAGCAAGGATTTGTCACGAACATCATAAAGGAAGTTCATATAATAGCTATACTCATTTGGTTATGAAGGAAATCGAAGGGAGCTTCAACAATACATACATAGATGATCTTCAAATGATGAGAGGAACACAAATATGAAAGAATTATCATCATTCATGAACTTTTCTTGAGATGGCCGAATCTTAATCATGATGAGGGGAGTTCGAATCATATCATACAATACGAAATCAAGTTCAAACCAACAAGAGGAAACAAGAACTACCTCAAGCTTGATGAAATTCGAACACTTGTTTGATCACCCAACTTTCGAACCTTGAAAGTCAAACTTAGAGCTTCTTGATCATGATTTCGACCTCGGATTCTTGTTCTATGGGTCGAAATATGGGGGAGGGCGAACTTTGGGAGTGATCGGAGGCCGGAGGAGTCGCCGGCGGCAGCTCGAAAGTGGCGGCCATTCTCGCCTGCGGGAATAGTGATGAAGAGAGAAGGGAGAGCTTATCTCTCTCTCACTAAGTTTGGGGTGGTGAGATATGAGGAGGATGATGTGGGTGTGTGGTTTGCATAACTTGTTGAGTGGTGGTGAGATGAACACCACCCTCTCTTTCACTCAACTTGCACGCACACACACACTAGCACACTTACACAATTTCTTCTTTCTTTTCCTTTTAATTCCTCCCACTTACACTATTATAAATACATGTAATTTTACTTCTGAGTCACACATCTCATCATATTTCCGTAAAAATATTTACGGAGTAACATTCTCCGGAAATCATTCCGGGTAATTTCTTGCCTTGCCATAATTCCTTCATTCTCAAAAATTCTCGAGATTTCATTGGAATAATTCCAACATATTATAAAAATTCCCATATGCTCATTTTCGTCCGTGCTCGATCTCAAATACTCGAAAAATTTTATTTCCTCCTTCGAAATTCTAATTTTTCCAAATACGGATTTTTCTCGTCTGTCGCTCGTCTGCATCCGTATCTTCATCACTGCCCCCATCACCAGGGTAGACATCGTACTCCCCACGATTTCTCCTCGGATTTCTCCGATTTCCGCTTCCCGCGTACCTCCTTGTGCGTCATCGAACAATTCAATCCACCGTTGGTATCGATTTCCTTTCGTCATTATGGGGAAAAAAAATGCAGAGCTTCGATCTAGAAGCTAAACCTGCTCTGATACCATGTTGAATCCAGTAGCTTCCATGGATGAAAAGTAAAATCACAATAGAAAGTTTTGGAAGAAATGAGCTAATTAAGAAAGTAGAGTAACAAATCTGTAACTGCTTCATTCAATCGAAAATCTCAATATACAGAGTTGTGTTTTCTGCTTATATACTATTACAAGATAAAACGTGCTTTAACAACTAAATCCTATCCGCTTATTCTAAGTAAAGATGGATGGTTTGGATCACGCCAGCTGTCCATCACGCGGATCTTGCACGAGCTCGAGACCTCTCACTCGCATTTCTTGACCAATATGCATGAGCTTCATCAACCTGCTATAATAACAAAGACTTAGTTCAATATTTTCACCAAATAATGGCTGTGTAATTAATATAAAACATCATTAAATAAGGCTAATATGGGTAAAAAAAAAATTATTAATTTTGGAGTTCGGATACCAGGAATTTTCGAGATGGATACCGGATTTCATTACAGGAATGTTGGTGATTGCTGGAGTGATGGATGTGATCTTCTTCTTTTCTGGGTATTTGCTGACCAAGGATTCGATACCGAGATGTCGGAATTTCATGCAGTATTGGAACGTTTACAAGTACCCTTTTGAAAGCTTTGTGATAAACGAACGAGTTTGGAGGGGAAGATGAAATGCTTGGAGAAATTTGAAGGCGAGTGCTTGATTCATGGCGATGGGTTCTTGATGAAGCAAGGTTTGAAGAAATCGCAGAAATGGAAGAATTTGTTTATGATGATGAGTTTTATTATTGGTTATAGATTTTCTTACACAAGTAGAAAGTAGGCTAACAATATTTTATCAACTTTTCTTAAATAATGGCAATCACCATAATTGCATAACTATTATCTTGGTTACAATATAACATGATAATTTTATTTTTTGTTGGGTGCCAGAGAAATTATATTACATCAAAAGTCGATCGGAATCATTCATTTTCAGCTAGATTTTATCCATGATAATAAGCACTGCAGAGACATCAAAATCATTTGTTTTCCGCTATACTTATCCATATCAAGCAGAGCAGATTACATCAAAAATCAAATGTTTTCAGCTAATGAGCAGATCCAGAAAATGGGCTCTGAGCAAAAAAGAGCTGTACTATAAGGAAGTTACAGCAGCATATTCAGCATTCAAGCTTCTGTCGTTTCTTCGATATCTGATTAAAGAGGCTGCAGGTTAGAGCAGAATTCGAAGTGAGTGACACCTTGAATATGCAGAAATGGCAGCCGTACCCTCAATAATTGTAAGATATAGAGGAAACAACCATCACCAAAGAACTAATACAACGATACAAACAATACCTCTTGATGAGCTTGTTTCTTGATGAGCTTGTTTCTTCAAGAAGGGTTTGATGAGGCCATCTGTTAAAGCAGTGGTCGATGTAAGAGCCGCTTTCATTATTCTCAAACCCTGCACCAAAACATCACGTGTATTGAATATCATATCCTTTGGATTGTAACGAATAATAGAGAATGTATGCATGACCTAAATTTGTAGTTTACAACATGAAAAGTAACATAGAAGTATCAATTTATTGACTGCATAGACGTGACATGACTAATCTCACCTCTTCCAACCCAACTTGCAGCTCCAGTTCCTCGACATCAGTTAAAGAGATCTTCAATCCATTGAGACGAGAGAGGCAGGAAGTTATACCCAACGGGGAAACAGTCAAATCATCGCTTACCATATACATACTTACTTCTTTAACATAATTTGGTTTACTAGTCGAGGTGAAATTCAAAAAAGAAAACTCGTTAGAAGTATCATGATAGCTGGAGTTGATTAGCAAGTCTTTTGTCTCGGGATTCTTCAGGTGCATGTTTTTGAAATTATGAGCTACGCTCCTATGCAAATTATCCTTAGTCTTGAGACCAGTATTACTGCCCAAAAACCACTCAACTTTTCCTAAGGGAAAAAAGAGCAAGCGAAAAAGAAAAGTTACGAAATCACGACCAGCATAAGCAAACAGCAACTTTTTAGTAGATTTTTGTAGCGTGGCTTTCAGAATCATCTTCCTGGGGTTAGTAGATGCGACATTCGGGTCAATTTGATGTAACGAAACATGCCTCTCTGTTTCTATGTTCATCCGGCTCCCAGGGAAAAGGAGGGCAGTAAGTGGATTTATGGAAATTAATGATTCCTTCCATAAAGCCATAATCTAATCAAAACATAAAGGTATATATCAGTATCAACGTATGAAAGATAGTTATTTCAAGAAAGATTAAATTTGTGATTCACCTCATTTAATCCGAACGTCACATTCCTTATCTCTGAACCATCAATATCTGTTGCAGCAATGCCAAGGGAGCTGAGAGTTTCCGTGATAGAGCCTACCATATTCGGCACCACCCTCAGATCATCACTAATTATGAAAGAGGCTAGACTTTGAGTGAAAACTCCATCATATGACTTCTCAAAATCCGAACTTGTGGGCTGACTACAGTTGACATTGAATCTCAGTTCACTTAATTTACTGTCATTATAACAGGGTGGATTGAGCAGCGTTTTCTTATAAGTTTCTCTCTCGAAATAGATGATATCAAGATTTGCCACACCATTGTACAACGTGGTCAAGCTTCCAACAGCAGGCGCCTCGTCTCCATAGTGCTTCTTCAAGACTTTCACGATCGTTCCCAATGGCAAAAGTAGGAAGCTTAACAACACGTCTGTGAAATCGCTGCCAGCTTCAACCAATAGTACCTTAGTTTTCTCCTTATTTACTACAACCTTGATAGGAAACTTTACTTCCTCAGCTTTAGACATTCTGAAAACAAGAGGTACAGACAATAGCTAAATAGTAAAAATCCAATAATATTAACTCCAAATGCAAGTTCGAAGTATTATTCCAGAAACAAAACAATAGAGAGATCACATATTTTTACAAGATTGGAAATTTTACATACCCATTAGTAGAACTCTATGAGTTCAAGCAACGGTACATACCTTATATATAGTAGCTCAAAATTACTAAAAGAAAGAAACTGATTAGCAACAACTAATGTCACATAACTAGCTAGCCTAAAATTGTATATATTTGACAAAATGTTGACCGAAGGAAACCGGCCGGAAGTTCACATCCAAGTAAAATTTTACCAATTTCTTTAATTCTATTTGGGGCCAAATGTTTCTAAAAACAAGTCCTTATAACCTAACTAAGTTGATCAGTTGCTGCAATTAATTTGAATAAAATAAGTAAATGAAATAACATCTTTAAATACACAGAACTCATCATCGTCTCACACTTTTTAGAAAAATTCACAAACTTTGTGTAATCCAACATCAATCGAACATAATTAGTTAAACATGCATGAATCAAGCAGAAAAACTACCGATTTCTCACACAAAAAAGAAAAAAAGAAAAAAGAAAAAAGGATCAAGTATAAACTATTCAATGAAAATAAAGAATTACCCTTTTCGATGAATAGTAAGAGCCAATCCACCAAAAAGATGAAGTTTTCTGGTCAGATCGATGTCGATTCGTTGGACATAGACTAGCAGCGGCGCTCCCAAAGGAAGCCAAACTCCGTAAAAGCGGCGGAGGTGGGTGGCCCCGGCAGTAAATGAAACCACTTAAAAGAACATGAAAAGGAAAAGGAAAAGGAAAAAGAAAAGTACTACCACTTCCCGCCCAAAGAAAATAAGCCAATTTTTTTTAGAGGAAAAAAATTATATATCTAATACTACCTCCAACTCATATAAGTAGTCTCACTTTGAATGGGCACAGAAACTAAGTAAAATAGGGATATGTGGATATAATCAATTCTGAGAATAAAGAGTTAATTGTAATCAAGTATTTTTTGTCATTATAAGAAATGAGACTAATAAATGGGAATGACAAAAATGGCAAATTGGACTACTTAAATGAGTTAGAGGTAGTATATACTCATAGTATCCTGTAAAAGAAAAAATACTTCAAAATTATATTTTAAAACTCATACTAAATTTCGGTAGAAACACGTGCCAAAAAAATCAAAAGTAAAAATAAGACTATTTAAATGAGATGGAGGTAGTACTATCTATAACAAAATATACCTACAACTTAAAAAAATTTAAAAGATACCTAAATTTTTAAATTACTTACCAAAATACCATTACTTTTACTTTATCCCCCATCCCTCCTCTCTCCTCTCTTCTTCCGTCACTCTTCCCTTTTTCCCCGACACACTTGCTTCCCCTCATTTTTTTTTAATTTTTTTTTTCCTATGACACACCCACATGGGCCATATTCTCTCTCTCTTCTTTCTTATTTTTTATTTTCATTTTTTATATTTTACTTCTTTTTATCTTTTTTCCTTTTCTTTCTTTTCGCGTTTTCAGTTTTTTCCTTTTTCGTTTTTTTCTCTTTTATTGTTTTTGGTTGTTTTTTTTCTTTTTTCGTTCTTTCTTCCAGTTTTTTTTATTGATTTTTAGTATTTTTGTTTTTCATTTTTTTTTAACTTTAAGATATACCAAAATAACTTGACAAGAAATAGTCAATTTCTTACATTTACCAACTCGTTCTGGTAAGAATTTGACAATTTTTTATGTCGTACCAATTCACTTGGTAAGAAATTTGTATGTGTGGCCGAAAACTTAGTAAGATATTTCACGTTTCTTACCTATTATTTTGTCCGAATTCATTTTTTCTTACCATCCCTACAGTATTATTACTTTGTATGTGCGATCGTAAATTTGTATGTGCGGCCGTAACTTGTTAAGAAATTTGAATTTCTTACCTATTATTCGGTACGAATTCGCATTTACTACCGTTCTATGATTTTATTCATTTGTAAATTTGATCGTAAATTTGTATGAGTGGTCATAACTTGGTAAGAAATTTCATATTTCTTAACTACTATTTGGTATGACTTTGTATTTTCTTACCATTGATACTGTATTTTTTATTACTCCGTAATTTGTACGTGTAATCGTAAATTTGTATGTGTGGCTGTAACTTGTAAGAAATTTTAATTTCTTATATCTAGGTAAGAAATTTCAATTTACTACCTATTATGTGGTACGAATTCGTATTTTCTTACCATCTATACTGTTTTATTCGTATTTCTTCAGTGTGTATCATGTTTATTAATTTGTATGCGTAGCTACAACTTGGTAATAAATTTTAATTTCTTACCTATTATTTAGTGTGAATTCGTATTTTTTTATTATCCTTACTGTGTTTTTATAATTTGTATGTGTGATCGTAAATTTGTATGTGAGTTGGTAAGCAAATTCAATTTATTACCTATTATTTGGTACGAATTCGTATTTTATTCCCATCCTTACTGTTTTTTTATTAATTTATATGGGGGGTCATAAATTTGTATATGAATTGTTAAGAAACTGAAATTTCTTACCTCTAAGAAATTTCAAATTCTTATCAAATTTCTACACCAACAATAGAGTTTTTTTACCAAGCTGCCATATCATCTTGTAGGTGCACACACTAAAGAAAAGATGCATAAAGAAAACACAAGAAATCGTACAAAGCAGCAACTATTTACTTCAGTATTTTGCTGAAATCGTACAAATTTGATGTCGGAGAAACCCAAGAAATTAATATTTGTGGTTATTTTTCCCTGAAATTTCTCACAACCCATGGCCTCCCTTCTCTCAAAACCCTCATCTTCCCCTTGATTTTACGCACACACACGCACAAACCCCAAAATCAAAAATACACGGCCTATACTAACTGAACAAAGGCAGAAAGACAATTTATGGACAAAATTCAATAAAAAAAAACAAACAAAACACAAAAATATATATACAACCATAGATATGCAACCAACATTTAAACCCTCAAACTCCAAATTTCTTCCATATTAAGAGGAATAAAAAAACTTCACCAAATCATCTCCTTTTTTAACTTGGTTCTCGAAATCACTATTGCTATGAGGCAGTAGGCATCTAAAACTCTCCATCCAAGGCTGTTCAAGGTCATCACCATCACCGAAATCAGAACCCTCCTGGACCTTCAAGGTCGTCGCCGGCGCTGGCGAGAAGCTGACGACAGCTGCTACACTCTTCAAGGTCGTCGTCTCCATACTGGAGCTCTTCAGCTTCTTTCCCCTGTTCGGATCCTTGCTGACGCCGTCTCGTCTTCCACCACGAGCCACAAAGCCACCGCGCCGCCACCGTCATGAGAGAAGCACAAAGGATAGAAAAGGGCGAAGGAGGTGAGAGAGCAAGAGAGAGAGAGAGAGGATAGAATCAAATTGAAATAAATGAAATACGTGAGAGAAGATAAGGGGGGTTCGCGTGAATGGATGGGAGAATAGAGAGGAAGGAGAAGATAAGGGTAATTTGGGAACAAATTTGAAATTTTAGGTAGATTTTGATTTTTCTTAAGTAATAGGTATATTTTGACTAAACTTAAGTCACATAGGTATTTCACTATATTACCTCTTTTTTTTTTCTTTTTTTTTTATCTCCGTTAAGGGTCCGTTTACTTTCCTATATAAGGCCGTAAAAGGAAGTATAAAGGAGTATAAAAATATATATACAACTTTATACCTCGTTTACTTTGATTTATAAAAAATCTAGTTAGGTCGTATAAAATCTCGGTTAGCCCGATATCCCTCGATATCCTTTACGATGGTATAATATAATTTTATACCACGATTATTATTATTATTATTATTATTATTATTATTATTATTATTATTGTTGTTGTTGTTGTTGTTGTTGTTGTTGTTACTAGTGATGCACCCGTGCGACGCATGGGATAAACTATATCGTGTATTGTTTTATTTTTTTTTAAATATGTATAATGGTTGTGATATTTCTTTTGTTGACGTTTCCTATGAAAAAGATCAATTTATAATTTTGCACGTTCATACGATATTATTTAAAATTATAAATGTATATATCTAATAATACACTCACGTACGCAAGGTAAATTGAATTTTGTATTTATCATCATTTTTATAAGTATTTTAATGGATAACTTCTGAACTTTTTGATAATAAAAAATAATTAATTTATTTCGTTATCGGTTATGCTAGATAATTTTTTGTTAAAAAAATGTAGAAAACTCATACATTTATCAAAGTTTTTATTTAAGACCGAATATTTTGAATTATTCCCATAGTATTGAAAGTAATCATAAATGATACCTCGTTCACCCCAGCATTTGCATATATATTTTATTTTCAATAAGTCTTCCAAATTTGTGCATATTTCATTTAGAAAATGGACTCACTAATATAATGTCATGTATACATTTATATCATCCATGGTCCACCCAAAAGTTATTGACCTAAACAAAAATTATAACAAAATCTATTTTTTTATTTTCAAAATAAATAAAAGTTCAAGTATAAATAATACAAACTTTACTCATTTTTTAAATTTGCACTAAAATCCAATGAAATCTGCGTGATACTTAATTGTGACTGTAGTGGGCAATTTTCGTAAGCCCAAATTGATCTGGCCACAAGTCCGACATATCGGACTTGACGGTCGAAATGGCCCAGTAATAAAGGCAATAAGCCCAACTTTACAACTTGGGCCACAAAACACCTCTCCGGATCAAGGTGTCAACCACATTGGCCGCTGCAATCAGTACGGTCAAAACGTATGGCTGACTCAAAGGAAGATATCTCTTCCTGCAAATCCAGAACGGACGTAACAAGTGGAGGCGACCGATACGGCCGTGTGAGAGGGAAACCCTAGGGAGCAGCTGTTCTATAAATATCGACCGTCTAGGTCAAGTCAAAGACATTCAACTCTACGCTCACACTCTCCACTACACTCTCAACTGCTCTCTATCCTACTCATCATACTCACCGCACCTTCTGTACTCACTCTACGTCCGCCGCCATCGGAGTTAGCCCAACAAGCTTCCTCCGCTGTCGATCCCTACCAGCTTGAACCTTCTAACATCACTTCCACCCTCCGAACGCTCTGAATCACCCGCGATCTCCATTACTTATGAATTACTCTTTGTTTATTGTGTTTACATTCGACTTACTTTTGACTCACCATACTAACTTGAGCGTCGGATGCCCTATGGCTGACACCCCCACCGGTGTTCCCTTAGGGCTCTAACGTCTCTATGTTGTGTTGGTTACAGGTTGCTAGTGCCCAAATCGACCGAATCGACCGGACAATTTTAATTATAGATTCTACCTCTATAATTTGGTGCCCACCGTGAGGCTCTAGCAATCAAGCGAATCAACATGACCACAAAGCTCTCAAGCACTTACCATGGTTGATGAACACAACGTGACTGATGTGACCGCCGAGACCAATTTGGCTGAGCAGATCGTGACCTTGACGGAGCAGATGAACTAAGAGCGGGAGAATCATGACAGGTTGGAAAAGCAGAATGCCGATCTGCTTGCCCGTTTTAAAGCGGTAGTACCCTAAATCCAGATGGCCCTGCCATCCCGGTTTAGGGTTCCAGTGAACCCAATGCAGCCTCTGGACGATTACGTTCATGTTGAAGATGTTGAAGACGATGATGGATCGGATGAGCCTGACTCGATAGATCTGTCTGGTTCGGTAAGGAACCAGAATTCACATCATACCAATACTGACCGAACTCGTGTTTCCTTTCTTACAGGTAACTGCGTGTCCTTGGATCTCGACCCTTCACGAACAACGATGCGTACAACTAGATCGGTTGAAACCTCGACGGCTGGACATGCTAGTGTGGGAACTGAGTCCATTCTTCTACCTCTAGGCGTAAGCACCGGGACCCTTGAGTCAACTCAAATAACACCTGGAGTCGGTGTTAGCCATGCAACCATTGGAGAGAATGTCCAAACGTTCCATGCAGGCATTAGCCCACCGATTCCTACTAGAGGCGACGCAATGACGCTAACAGGCAGAACCACTCATACTGAACACGGTCTTGCCCATATTGCAAGTCACTTGGAGCAACCGATTACTCATGTTCAGCCAACGGCCGCTGGTTACTCCCCAAACCTGGATGTGGAATTAGCTCTTAAGCTAGCTGAGATGGAGGCAATGATCTAATGAATTCCACGAGTACCGGCACCCATCAAGAAGAGTGCTGCGAGCTGCTATGCTGACTCACCATTCGTGGATGACATCGCATCGGTCGAGATGCCTCCCAAGTTCAACTTCCCAAATATGAAGCCGTTCGATAGAACGATTGATCCAGATGACCATATAGCCCAATACCAACAGAGAATGTTCACTGTGGCCATCCCTCACAGGTCGAGGGATGCCTGTATGTGTAAGGGGTTCGGTTCTAGTCTGATAGGACTGGCCCTTCAATAGTACACCAATTTACATAATAATTCCATATCTTCTTTTGCTCAACTAACCGACATGTTTGTGCAGCAATATGCTAGTAGCAGGAAACTGGAGAAGATTTCGGAAGACTTGTACGTGATAGTCCAAAGAAGAGAAAAGCCCCTCCGAGACTACGTTGGACGTTTCAACAAAGAGAAAGTGTCAATAACCAACTGCAATCAGCAGACCGCCATCACCGCCTTTTGTAAAGGCCTCATCCATGACTCCGATCTCTACAAAGAGCTCACCAAGTTCCGTGCAAGACAATGGAAGATATTCTAGCAAAAGCCTGGACGCAAATTAAGTGGGAAGAAGATCAATACAACCACCAATAATCTCCACTTCACAAGAGTTTAAGGAGAGATACCAGATCAGACAGGAGGCCGAACGATCGACGCTCTGAACCATACCCACCACCTCAGAGGTTTGACAGCAGAAGGAGAGGCTATGGCCAGACCTTAGAGACACGACTGAGATAAAGGGCAAAGGTGCCAGAATATAACATATCCATTTCGCCTGTTGAAGCAGTGATGGCCCTCAAGCAATTGGGCAACAAAGTCAAGTGGCCAGAAAAGATGAGAGCACCACCGGAACAGAGAGACAGGTCAAAATGGTGTGAATTCCCTGACCACGGACACCGAACATATGACTGCATTGCCTTGAAGTTAGAAGTAGCCCAGCTGCTGAATTAAGGTCACCCGACTGACCTCCTGACCGATAAGGGAAAACAAACCCTTCAAGAAGCAAGAGACAGATGAGACAACCGAGGGGAGATCACTTTTCCTCGACCTCCGGTGCATGAGTGAACAATGACTGTCATATTGGGTGGTTCCGAAGTAAGCGGTATCACTCATTCAGCAGCTAAAAGATATACGAGGCAAGCAAGAAGAACCAGGACATAGCTCAGTGCAATAGAGAAGAACACTACCAACCAGCACACTCAAACCATCTGCTTCAACACTTCTGAGTCCACCAAGCTTCTTAACCCTCATCATGATGCTTTAGTCATTTCTCTCTATATTGCTAAGTGTCTTACCAAACGTGTGCTAATTGACAACGACAGTTCTGCCAATGTCCAATTTCTCTTTGCTCTTAGGGAAATAGCAATCGACGATACAAAGCTAGTTAAGAGAATGACATGGCTCATCGGCTTTAGCGGATAGCAAACGAATACGGTGGGAGAGATCGACTTGCCAGTTTATGCTGAAGGAGTCAACCTTTGCACTAGTTTTCTGGTGGTAGACTCCGGCCTATTCCCTCTTATAACGTCATACTCAGACATCCTTGGATACATGAGATGGAAGCGGTGCCATCGACTTTCCATCAAGTGCTGAAGTTCCCAACCAAATGGGGGATAAGAGAGATAAGAGGAGACCAAAAACACTCACGTGCATGCTACTAAATGACCATGAGGGCCAAGCCAGCTGCCTTGTAGCAATTACAGCAACATGGACCATCCGATCCCAAGTCGCACCAGCTAGACGAACCTGACATGGTCGAGGTGGATGAAGTCTCAATCCATCCAGACTTTCCTGACCGCACTGTGATTGGAGCTCAACTTACTCCAATCCTCAGAGAAGAGCTTATTAAATTCTTAGTTGATCATTATGTTTGTTTTGCTTGGTCCCATGCAGACATGACTGGAATTGATCCTAACATTATTATCCATAGGTTACAAGTCGATCCAGACTACCCTCCCAGAAAGCAAAAGATGAGGAAATTTGCTCCCGAAAGTAAAAGGTCATCAACGAAGAAGTTAAGAAACTGCTTGACACGGTTTAGTCAGCTGACTTGAACAAAGAAAAAGAACGGAAAGTGGCGTGTGTGCATAGACTTCACCGACTTGAACAAAGCTTGCCTAATGGATTCCTTCCCACTACCTCACATAGACATGCTGGTGGACGCCACTGCCGGACACGAGCTGCTGAGCTTCATGGATGCTTACTCAGGATACAATCAAATCCTGATGCACCCGGACGATCAAGACAAGACAGCCTTCATGACCAACCTTGGCATCTTCTGTTACAAAGCCATGCCCTTCAGGCTCAAGAATGCCAGAGCAACTTACCAACGTTTGGTCAACAAAATGTTCATGGACCTAATTGGGAGAACGATGGAAGTCTACATTGATGACATGCTCGTCAAGTCCCTCCACACTGGAGATCACATCAACCACTTTCGACAATCTTTTAATATTCTTAGAGAATATAACGTGAAACTTGACCCTACTAAATGTTCTTTTGGTGTCACTGCAGGAAAGTTTCTTGGCTACTTGGTGACACAAAGGGGAATAGAGGCAAATCCGGCTCAAATAAATGCAATCCAAAGGATAACTTCCCCGACTTGCATCAAAGATGTACAAAAGCTGACAGGAAGGATCGCCGCCCTCAGCCGATTCATATCTAAATCATCGGAGCGTTGCCATCCTTTCTTCAACACATTGTGAAAATAAAAAATGTTCAAGTGGACAGCGGAGTGTGAAGATGCTCTAAAGCAACTTAAACAGTACCTGACCAGCCCACCGCTACTGTCCAAGCCTATGGACAAAGAAACCTTGTATGTGTACTTAGCCGTGTCTGATGCAGCGGTCAGCGCAGTCCTTGTTCGAGAAGATGAGGGAAAACAATCCCCTATCCACTACGTGAGCAAATCCTTGCTAGATGCAGAAACTCGATATACCCAGCTAGAAAAGCTGGCGCTAGCGCTTGTCCACACAGCTCGGAAGCTTCGTCCCTACTTCTAATGCCATCCGATCTTAGTCCTCACTACCTTTCAATTGAAATCAATACTACACAAGCTAGAGCTCTCCGGCAGATTGACCATGTGGGCAGTGGAGCTGAGTGAATACGACATCAATTACGAGCCAAGGACTTCCTTGAAGTCACAGATATTAGCTGATTTCATATCTAATACTCTTAACTTGCAAGTGCATGCAGAGAAAGAGCTTTGCTGCTTAACGGAAGGTCAATCGGCCGGTGCCTGGAAACTTAGCGTGGATGGTTCAACAAATAGCAAAGGAAGTAGACTCGATCTAGTCTTAACTTCACCATTGGGGGACACAATCGAACAAATGGTCAAATGTGGATTGAGAGCCATAAACAATGAGTCGGATCAGTATGAGACTATGATAGCTGGGTTGGGACTGGCTAAGGAGTTGGGCGTTAAGAAAATCAACGTCTCCACTGACTCCCAACTAGTAGTAAATCAAATTCAAGGCCACTATCAAGCCCAAGATAGCAAGATGACCGCCTATCTTGATAAAACAAAAGAACTGCAGTCCCACTTCGACGAGTTCACTGTCACTCAAGTTCCAAGAAGAGACAATGATCATGCCGACGCTCTAGCTAACTTAGGATCTTCCATCTAGACAACGGAGCCAAAAGCTATACCCGTTACTTACCTACAGTGGCCAGTCGTCTGGAAAAATGAAGAACAAGTGTGCGAGATCTCAAATACTCAAACATGGATGACACCCATAATAGAGTACTTGGAAATGATCTGCTTCCGGATGACAAAAATGAAGCTCATCGCATCAAGGCTCAAGCAACCCGTTTCTCCGTCATTCGAGGTAAACTTTATATACATTCATTTTCTGGTCCATACTTGCGATGTGTTAACCCTGTAGAAGTAAAGTATATTCTGGGCAAATTGCAGGAAGGCGAATGCGGAAACCACTCCGGCATAAGAAGTCTAGCTCATAGAGCCTTAACAAGCGGATACTACTGGCCTACTATGAAGGCGGATTCATCAAATTATGTAAGGCGATGTGACAAATGTCAAAGATATGCCCAAGTATCTCATCTACCACCAGAGCCACTAACCTCGATCAGCTCGCCTTGGCCGTTCATGAAGTAGGGAATGGATATAGTAGGAAAGCTTCCGACCGCACCTTGACAAAGAGTATACTTGTTAGCCATAACCGACTATTTCACCAAGTGGATAGAGGCAGAATCATTTCATTAAGTCTGAGACAAAGAGGTGAAAGGTTTCATATAGAGAAATATTATATGTTGGTTCGGAGTGCCAAAAGAAATTGTGACCAACAACGGATCTCAGTTCATAAGCGCCTAACTTCTAAGACTTTTGCAACTTCTGGAACATTAAGTTGAGCTTCTCAACTCCAAGATACCCACAGGTGAACGGACAAGTAGAATCATCAAACAAGAAGATAATCAACTCTCTGAAGAAGAGACTCGAAAAGGCTAAAGGGATGTGGGCGGACGAGCTACCCGGAGTCATTTGGTCCTACTGAACGACCGCTCGAACTTCAACAGGAGAAACTCCTTTCTCCCTAGCTTATGGGGTAGAAGCTGCCATTCTGGTCGAAAGTGAAGTACCAACAACCAGATTTGAGCTCACAATGAACGAACAAAATTGGGAGCAAATGTGTCACGAGCTTGATACACTCGACGAAAAAAGGGAAAGAGCCAAGATAAGACTTGCATCGTACCAACAAAGTATTGCCAGAATTACAATAAGCACTATACAAACATGAGGTTTCAAAGTAGGTGACTTGGTACTCCGCGTCTTTCAGTATACGAAAGATACAGGCACTGAAAAACTCGCCCCTACGTGGGAAGAGCCGTATCTAATCACCAAAGTAGTTGGGCACGGAGCGTACAAACTCCAAGCAAAGGATGGACGCGACATTTCCAACAGCTGGAACGCCATCCACCTCAGACAGTATCATTCCTAAACTTAATCTTTCATTTCATTTTGTTTTCACTCTCACTACGCTGGTACTGACAATTATATGAAGGATAGTTCGAGAACTATATCTTGGCTTGATCCCTATAAAGGGTATGTAGGCAGCTTTACGGAGCGCAGCCAATACTTTTTATACAGACTGTCATATCTATCTAATACCAATCAAAAAGACTCTCCGAAGCATAACTCTAATTGCAAGATGAGAAGGTGAATGTGACGGCAGGAAGGCTCTTCGGAGTCAAAACTTTACTCCCCACCATCAACGCTCTACCTGAGCACAAAGGAGACCAACGCGACATAGTCATCAGCCGACTACAAACAGTAACACAATTACTTTCATCACTTTATTTCGCATTAAGTCATGTGGAATCACATCATTTTTGCAGCAATTCTGACAATTCTATGCAGGACTTATCAGAACTACATCCGGGCTTGATCCCTATAAGGGGTATATAGGTAGCTCTATGGAGCACATCCCAATTGTTCCTATCGTGACTGTATCCCCTGACCAACTAGGGTTGAAAGGTAGAAGAAAAACTACACCATATACAATTATTATCATACATTCATCAACAAAGAAGGAACTTAATAGAAAATGTGCTCAACGATGATATAACACAAGGCTATCATATGTCATAAAGGTTGTGTACCCGGCAACACCAACGCCAATGAAACTACAAAATGTTAGTCCAAGCCAAGTCAACCGACTCGACTTAGACTAAGGGGAAAAAGGGTTACAACTACCCTGCCTTAACTAAACAAAGATAGTAAAATGTTAGATAATAAAGTACATGCATAAGTCTCGGGTACACACACCCGGCCGAATAAAAGGAGTTATCGTCAAAAGTAATACTACAACACATAAATGTTAGAATAAGATAGACCCTCAATTGCCAGGGTGACCGATCCCAACACCTGGCTGCTCATCCTGAAAGAACTCTCCCACCAAAATCGTGTTGAAATCATCAGTGAGCTTATTAGCCTGAGCTGCATCTGCCTCCTAACTGGCGATCATCTCCCCAAGCCCCCTTTCCTGGGCGTAAATGGCCTCGGGATCCTAAGTCTCGGTCTTCCTCTACTGCCACTGGCACATAAGATGAGCCTTCAACCTGATGCGAGTCTAAATAGCAATCGATTCATTCTCAGCCTTCACAAAAGCCAACTGAGCTCGAAGGTCATCAACTTCCAACTGAGCGGAACTCAAGAGAGACTCATCAAGCTCTCTCGCCTGCAGCTCCTTCAACCTTTGAGCAGCAAGTGCTTTGGCCTCAGCCAAAGCAGACTTGAGTGACGCAATCTCCTTCTGGAGTCCTGCTTGCATAGACTTAAACTACTTGATCACATGACTGGACTCCAAAGCCTTCTCGTTCAAATAGAGTAACGTCTGCACGCCCTGACAAAAGAAACATGTAAACATTAGAAAGACCATGAAAAATCAATAGAAACGACATATACGAATGAAAAGTTAAGTATACCTTGATCACATTAGCAGAGCTAATCTGACTGACAACAACGAGACCGACTTGGTCGAATGTCCCACAGTCTGAAGGAAACAAGATCTTCTTTGACTCTTCAAAGTGAGGGGCAAAATCAGAATAGGCATGCGCCATCGGAGGAAAAGTCAAGCAAATGTTACGATCCTCGAGGGCGTACTCATCGACATCGGCATGTCTCTTCTTCGTCCCCTCTTGAGCTCTACGAGTTGGGGGAGGTGCAGGAGTAGCAGAGGGCTTCACCTTGGACATTTTCTTCAACGGACCATTCTTCAGTTGATGCAGCCATTCCAAACCACCGTCTCTGGATACCTGAACGTATGGAGGTAGAGACATGAGGTAAGAGGTAGTAGCTCTTTCACCTGAACTCAAAGATGGAAAAAATAGAGAAGGGGTAGTGTACAAGATTTTAAGAGCTCTACGACCTATCAAAAGTTCACGATCTACACAACAATCGATACCTTGCGGAGGAGGAAGGATCGATTTCCACAACCGACTTTGCCTAAGATTGCCCATAGTCAGAACACTCTTCTACCTCGGTTCTTCAATGGCACAGAACTCCCTCAATCTTCGAATAGTATCCACGCTACTCGACTCAAACGAAACATCCGTGCAACCTGAAAGAGAAACATGAAAAATGTAAGACAACCGAAACAAATATATGAAAGGTGTGAGATGAATGCATAAGCAAAAAATGAAAGGCATGATATCCTAACTAGTCACATAATACACTCACTCGCATCCCTCAAACGTGGACTATGACTATTCGGCGGTAACTGAAGTGATGCAAATGGAACAAAATAATACTTATCACGCCAATCTCAATCAGTGTCTTCGCCATTCACCATCATTCCTTGCCTAACTCCGGAATTTTCCTCGCTTTCAACTGATACCTACCCCTGTTGCCATTAATAACTTATATCTTGTAACCCGTCAAGATCTCATCATGCCCGATGTCTATTCCATGTAACTCTGTGAGTACTTCGACCGCCATGAGCGGTGTTATCCCTTCGGCATTAACGGTCCGGGAGCTATTTCATAATAATTACATACCTCATCGTCGGATCAAAAAAAATTACATACCTCACCGACCAACCTAGGTAAAGGGAGCCTGAAACCCACTTTAAAGGGATAAGGATATAAGCACGTCTAGGTTCCAATCAACCCGAATTTCTCCACCCTTATGAGCATGCAAATAAACATGGCGAGGAATGTGGTAGACGCAACGAAACTTTATCATGATTTCCCAATCCAACGGAGATTCCGGATTCCTTCATGTGAGGAAGTCTGTAGCCAAACTCCCCTCAAACGAACCGTCAGTAGTTACTCCAATGCCAAGATCAAAATCTTGGGATCTCTCCTGATTGCGCTGACCGTCCTCACGACAATAACATCATGACGGACACCCATATGTATCTCATCGTCAACATAACTACTACTACATTCTTCATCAACCCTACTTGCTGAACGTGACGAACGACCCCAAACATTGGGAGACATGCTGAAGCACCTAAAAAAGATGATGCTATCTAAACCTCAAGTGGATAGAATATGCAAATGCAAGGCAACGCACAATCGACCATTCAAATAGACACATGCATCAACCGTAATAAATCATGAAGTAGAACGTACCAAGTTTATTATGCAAGAAATAAAGAGACTGTAGAGCAAGCATACATGCATTTGTTCAAGGTGACGTAATCGACTGAACTAATGTTCTTAGATTCTCTTCGCATATCACAATTATGTCAAAGTGGTTGTATAGGCCGAGAAGAAAGATTTCATGCTCGTTTTACTTGTAAACAAACTATCAAGGCATGACCAACACCACCGTTTGAGCAACTCAACGTAACAAAGTCTAAGTTAACATACCATGAGAAAAGCAGTTGTACTCAATTTTCTACTACCACCAAAGATCTAGCATAAACACCTAAAATGGTGATTCGAAGTTTCCTACTACATGCATTAACATGCAAAGGTAAATGGAGAGAAAGAGAACCAACCTTGAGAAATCTCTCAAAAATCTTCTCTCTAAGATCTCCTTCTCTTACTTTGCTCCAAAGCTCTCCACTCCAAGAGCTCCAAAAACTGTAAAAAAAGGTAATATATTTGAGTAACTACACCTATGAGTTAAATACTTCTTGCAGATAAAATGACAAAGTACCATAAAGTACACAAAAGCTACCATGGGTGGCTGCAGCAGTCGCTTATTCCTCTCCATCAACTAATTCATTTCTCATACAACACAAAGTCGACCGAGTTGACCGACAGACTAGTATTTTCGCCTTTCACTCCCGAGCATGCAAGAATGAGCATATATGCGTTTGTATATTACAAGTTCGTGTAGCAGTACATGCAAAAAATTCCCTCTTCATGCAATAAAAAGTCGACCGAGTCGACTGACGACGAGTTATTACTTTCATCTCTCACTTCTAAACACATAGGAACAAAGAAATACAAGCAGAAAATTACGTAGTAAAAAAGGAAAAGAAAAGAGAAAAGCTACCTGACCTAGCGAAGCTTAGTGGAATAAGTTGTAGTCATCCATGGAAGAATAAATTAGGCTTGAAGAATTTTGAAATTCGTGATCAAAGAGCAACGTCTCTCTCCATCGACCTCCGAAAACTTGTGAAAGCCTTGAGCATGGTAAGTAAGCAGAGCAACCCTCAGATCTCTCCGTCCCACCGAATGTTGTGGTCGCGAAGAAGAGGAAAATTATGAAGGAGAAAGTATCGAACTAACCCGTCGTCGCCCCACCGCAACCTCCATTGTCGGCACGAAGGCTTCACTGTGCTAAGACGATGACCTTTCCTACGGAAACGCATAAAAAAAAGTTTTATCTTCCCTTACAAATTGAAATGCCAAAGCTGACCAGCAAAATAGAATCAATCTGTAACTCATGGGGTGTTGAAAAAGCGACCGGAAATCTAAAAAAGAAAAGGAGAAGAGCGACTAACTTACTCACCATATGCGATCGATCAACTGATTGTTGAAGCTCCTGCCAGCGCTCAAAATCAAAGAAGAATGCGAAAACAATTATGCGATTTTTTGCGTATGAGAAGCTGCCGTAACAGCGTTAATGGAAGACAACCATAGTTTTCTTTCTCTCCAAGGATTTTTTGAAGGTTGTTGCGGCTTGGAAAATCGACTGAAGAAGCTGCAAAATGCTTAGAGCATCTCCGGTGGGAGGGGCTCTATTCCGGTGGGAGGGGCTCTCCGGAAAATTCATCTCCAGCCCCAAGCCCCTCCCCTTGACTCTCTCTTATTTTTAATTTATTTTATTTACGATTTTTGATATGTTTTTTTAATTCATTTTTCTTTTCGTTTTTCGTTTGATTTTATTTGTTTAATTAATTTTATTTTTAATTAAAAAAGAAATGAATTTTTTGGATTTTTTTTTATTAAATTGAAACGAAATACACCAATTAAAAAAAATAAAAATACAATAAAACAAGCCTATTTTTTGATCATGCTCCACAACCGAGTCCTCATGAGAAAATGCTGCTCCAACTCCTCCGGTGACATTTGTGAGGTATCAGTGGCGAGCAACTTGTTATATACAGTCATGATCTTGCTCGTATAGGCTTGCTTCTTCTTCTCCAAGACGTCCTCTTTCTTCTTTGCAATCGATAAGTACGTCTTGTTAACTTTGGCACTTGATTGCCAAAACTCCTGCTCGGCTCCCTCCGGAACGTCCTCCAAATCAATAGTCTCCTCAGCTTGTTTGCCTTTTCCTTTATTCCTTCTTTGGACGAGAGCTTTTTTGTTCCCGATCGGGCGGGGGCGTTCCGGAAAATAGCCATCTTCTTCAGCAGCTTCTGCGTCAGGATTGCTGGAGTTGGACGACCCATCTATGCCCTTCTACTTTTTATTACCGCAAAAAAGATCATACTTGGGCAATTTCAGCAGCTCTGTATAGGCCTTCCCATATTGGAAAGCTTGTTTCGTCTCAGCTTGATACAGCTCACATGCTTTGTTGAAGACGTCGTTTGAGTCTTCTCCGCTCTTCCACTCCCTCACAGCTTGAGCGTAGTAGCCATGGAATTTATTGCATTTCGGTATCATCCGCTGATAATGCCCCTTCAGCATCGACTTGTTTCTGGGCTTGTAGCCGATAGCATGAATCGTAGCGTTGTACCTTGCTACGATCTTGCCCCAGAAAATATGCTCCTTCTGTCGATCGCCAACTCCGGGGTCTTCGGAAATGCTAGACCACACCTTGATGAGATGAGCCGACTCTTTCGGACTGTACGGTACAGCCTTCGTCCATTCGGTTGACTCTGGATTTGGGGCAGCAGCCATCGATGCGCTTGTTTTCTTCTTGGCCGCCGGACAAACGTTCAAAACTGACTTGAACGAGATTGATAGATTTAGCCCTTCCAGATCTTGCATCGCACCTTGACTTCCCCTTAACGGCGGAGTTCTGAATTGATCGAATACGGGTGGGGAGACGTCTTGATAACTGGCATGAGAAAAACCCATCACTCCCTTGGCAGGAGGACTCGCGTAGGCTGCGAATCCGAGGTTGGTAGGCCGCGGCGGCGAGGGCGGAGAATCATCGTTGCTTGGGGTATCATCATCGCCTGGGGTGTCATCGTCGCCTGGGGTATCATCGTTGGGCTGCGAGGGGAAACCACTGAGGCCTTGGGAGCGCAACATTTCGAGAAACGACTCGTTATCCATCGACGACTTTGGTTGAGAAAGGAAAAAATTATTTGATTTTGTAGAGAAATGTGAGATTTTGAAGAAGTGTAGATGAATTTTGAGGTGTGGAAAATGATTTGTGGGGGTGTGTATTTATAGGGAGGAATGGGGGAGATAGCCGTTGCATAGCAACGGATATAAATATTATTTATTTTTAATTTTTTTTTCGGCCCGAATATTCGATTTAAAAAAAAAATAAAATAGGCCGGTTGACGTCAAAATGATGTCAGCACAGCACAAGTAGGGAGCGCGAGCCGGGGTCGCATTTGCGAGCTTGGCGCGAGCCTCACCCGACTCGCTAGCGCACCAGCGACTCGACCCGACTCGCAAGTGGCCGCGAGCCGCCGGAAAAATCGGCGCTGGAGATTCTCTTATTACCCTTGCTTAAGAATCGACGCGTCGACTGAGCTATCAGATTTTATCACGCTTCTCTACTTCCCCAAAGTCAACTGTAGCGACCGCAACGTCTTCTACCTACGAAGAGTAATAGATGAAATCGGCCGTAGTGACCGTATCGAATGCTATAGAAGGCATTGTTGTGTTTTCTTGCTGCTCCAAAACTCTACCCTATTCTACTCTAATAGCAGAGAGTTCCTTGATTTAATGAATAAAAAATACTCCCTCCATCCTGTAACGCATTTTTCTTCTGTGTTTATTATGAAGGATAAAGTATCGAACTGCTATTATTCAGTCTCTACAGCCGAATCCTCTAATAGCTATTATTCGGTCTCTACAAGCCGAATCCTCTAATAGCAATTATTCAGCTGTAGAGAAAATAAAAAATAGTGGTAATGGTAGAAAATAACCACTTAAGTTAAAAATAAATAAAAAAGTATTCACCAACTTATAAAGATATAAAACTAGCCATATGACATATTAAAAGACCAACATACCCTTAATAAAAAAATTCAATAAACTAAATAAAAAAAGTAAAATAAAATGAAAAAAAAGGTACTCCACCATTAGAACAGTAGCATCATCGTAAGAGATCTCATCCCCGCCGCCACCAAGCCCACCACCATTATCCTCTCTCTCTCCCCTACGGTTTATCCCGGCGACCTGTGCCCCCAATACAGCCTACACCATTTTTTCCAGCGACCACCACCGATCCCGCAACTACCAGCAGCAGCAGCCTCTGTGTCTCTCCCCATACGTGTAAGTTCATCTAGCTCTCTCTCTCTCGTTAGTCATCGTTTCTATGATGGTATTCCTCGCCGGAGTTGTTCACCGCTACACAGCCATCACTCTTCCTTTCCCCTCACGCCGCGGTTGCAGAGGGATCGAACGAGATCTATTCATGCCCGATCGTGCTCGATCGATCTGAGTCGTGCGCGAATGGGAACGAACGGGCTCAATCGAGCCTCCATCTTTCACTGTGTCTGCGTTTCCTTCTCTTTTCTATCTTTGTGTCTGCGTTTCCTCATTCCAGCCGGCGAATCCAACACCACAACAACCGCCACCACCATCTACCACCACCAGCCGCCGCTCGCCGGATCTGCTGCATTTAAAGTAGCTCAATCGAGCCTTAATTAGCCATTCGATCCCAACCAACAACAGATCGTGGCTTGATGAAGGAGACAAGCTCGATGGAACCCATTTGAGGAAATCTAGGAGCCTTGGCAGTTTTCACGAGAAAGAGCGAGGATCGATCGAGCTGCCAAGATCGATTAGGACACTCTTAAGGGGATCGATTGAGCACGAGGGGATCGATCGACATGAGAGGATCGAGCACGATAGAGCTCGGTATAGCCTAAACATGGTTGAGCCCAGTGGTGGACTGAGATAGGGATCGAATAGATCTCAATCGACCCATTCGATCTATTCGATCCCTATTCGATTTTTGTGCCCGTAGCTGCTCACCATCGTCGGCCATAGTGTCAGTGTTATGCAGTCTCGATTGGTGGCAGAACTCCGATGACTGGATTGACGATGGGCTTGATCAACTGGGGTATGACTCAATCGAGCACGATGACGCGATTGATGGCGGTTCAGTCTGACTGCCGGCACAGTGCGACTGCGGTGAGCTCAATCGAGCTGCTGGTTTCCCGGCGCGGCAGCCACTGGTGGCGATTCAGGATTCGATGGGGGGCTCATTTTCTAGCGGCGGTGAATGCCAATGAACAGTGGGTGGTGACCCCTGAATCCGTGTTCTGATTTTGTGAATTTTTTTGCTTTTTGTTACTTTGCAATTTTTTAATAAAAATAAAAACGAAAATTGTAAAACCAGGGTCATTTTTGTCAATAATGTAGAAAGTTACTACTTTTTATATGTTTTTAAGTTGATGGTTAGTTTTTTTCTTCCATTATCTTAAATGGCTATTTTACATTTTGTCCCTAAAAAAATACCCCCGTCCTCTAATAGCAGAGAGTTCCTTGCTTTTTCGTCATCTAATTTATGGAAATGAGGTGGACCCACTAACATAGGCCACCTCCTTATTCCTACGTTAATTGAGGCCCACAAGAATAAGGTTAATTTTCTGTCCTTTATTAAGTTCTATACCTATGTATTTATATTTTGGGCCACGTCGGCGAAATTGATCGACACGCTATCTAAACTCTCCAGTTAAAATTAATTTAACTAGAGAGTGGGGGATAAACTGTAGTGGACAATTTTCGTAAGCCCAAATTATTCTGGCCCACGTCCGACATATCGGACTTGGCTGTCGAAATAGCCCAATAACAAAGGCAATAAGCCCAACTTTACAACTTAGACCACAAAACACCTCTCCGGATCAAGGTGTCAGCCACATCGGCCGCTGCAATCAGTACGGTCAAAACGTATAACTGACTGCGTTAGCCTAAGACCTAGTCAAAGGAAGATATCTCTTCCTGCGAATCCGGAATGGACATAACAAGCGGAGGCGACCGATACGACCGCGTGAGAGGGAAACCCTAGGAAGCAGCCGTCCTATAAATATCGATGGTCTAGGCCAAGTCAAAGACATTCAACTCTACGTTCACACTCTCCACTACGCTCTCAATTGCTCTCTCTCATACTCACTGCACTCACCATACCCCTGTACTCACTCTACGTCCGCCGCCATTGGAGTTAGCCCAACAAGCTTCCTCCGCTGTCAATCCCTACCAGCTTAAGCCCTCTAACATCACCTCCTACCTCCGAATGCTCCGAATCGCCCGCAATCTCCATTACTTACGAATTACTCTTTATTTATTATGTTTACGTTTCATTTACTTTTGACTCACCGTACTAACTTGAGCGTCAGGGCCCTACGGCTGACACCCCAACCGGTGTTCCCTTAGGGCTCTAATGTCTATGCGTTGTGTTGATTATAGGTTGCTACTGTCCGAATCGACCGGACAACCGTAATTGTAGATTCTACCTCTATAGTGACTAAATGCACGATAAATTCATTAAATTAAGAGGATATCTTATTGATTATTAAAAAAATTAGATAATTAAATATAAATTTCATACCACTCACTTCTTTTTTCATCATACCTCTCACATCTCCTCAAATCTCATTACCGCTGTATTTATAGTTTATGTCCCCCTCATAACATGATTAATTTGTTGCCCAGAATAATGCTTTAGTAACGTGTATTATTAATTGTCTCATTAAAAATTATTGATGTACATTTATGATGCAATATTTATATATAGAATTACTAAAAAATAACAAATTAAAAAATAATAAAAAAATACAGTACTTACTAAAAAAATTAAAAATAGAAGAAATAAAATTAATTTGTTGCCTAAAATTATACTTTTGTTACGTCTATTATTAATTGCTTTATTAAAAATTATTAATATACATTTATGCTATAATATTTATAATACAATTACTAAAAATATGATTTAAAAAGTTAATAATAATTCAAAGTTACTAAAAATAGATAAATGATTGATCATCCACTCATCGTGTGCACTACTAATATCAACATCTAATGTGGTAATAAATACCACGTGAGTTGGGGAATAAGGAGTTTAAACTTGTAAAAGATAATCTCACAAACTAAACCATGCAAAAATATAACGCCCCGACCCCCAGAGCATGTGGAAACGCGCCTTGAAGACCAGTGCACTATGAAGTGGCTGAGCAATCGAGCTGTTGGTTGGAGATCTAAAGTGGCTAATGAATAATTTAGACATCTTTATCTCATTAGAGTGCGCAGAAAAATAGTTTATTTATTTAAGAGTAGCATGTGAAGTAGTGAAACATGACGAGTGAAGTAGTGTATAAAGAGACGAGACCTTTAACCTATTTACATACCGACTCTTGACATTATTTATATTACAGACTCATGAGTGAACTTTAATTAATATAAAACATCTCATGACTCAACTCAACTTGTTAATTATTAAGAGTTTGGAATGTCAGCGGAAACATAGTTGTGAAGTATGTATGAAGACACACGACACATGGCTACAACCGTAATATCCCAACTCCTGGCTCGTCTCCCTTCATTCCTCGCTTCCAGTTAACCTGCACGTTCAGAAATACGTACAGGCGTCACTACAAAAATGTACCAAGTGAGCTCATCGCCAAAATAGAAAGATGTCATTATGGCTATAGATAGACTTGCCCAATTAAACATACTCAGGGGATTTATGAAAGAACCTGAGTTGTTATTTCAAAAATCATGTTGCATGCTTCTCAAAATGTTTTATGCTAATGATCATGAGCTATGCCGGTAATAATCAATATGAGTAACCAAGTCTACAATAAGAGTTAGAATAGTGTCGAGGAGTGGCCATCCCCTCAGAGACCTTTACCTTTGTGTGCGCACTTACCCAACTGACGTCTCGATTTAGAAGGGCCGATCGTTAAGCTGTCGTATACCGGTACATGCATGCAAATAAACTTGGTAAGTCTAAAGCTTTATATAAATCATGCCCAGGCAGTATAAATCATGCTTAGCATTAATAAGATGCATTCATGCTTTTGCTTTATATAAAATAAGAGCTCACTCTTCACAGCTTCCGAGGGTTGATCTTCGTCTCCACTATGTCGCCTTGTGCTTCGTGGCTCGTACCTTGATAATGAATCACATATCATACACACATTAATGCTAGTGTACTAATAACACATCGAACATATATTATCAACCCTTAATAATGTAGCTATACTTAGATAAATTTTTACCTAAGTATAACGATAATACTTATCAAGCTATTATTCCTTTGTCCTATCATCACACTCGCATTACCTTGTATATCAAATTAAAGGGGTTAAATGGATGATAAGAGAATGTACTTAATTAGGATTTGATCATGTAAGATCAATCTATGAATTCGAACTTAAGTTCTAAGGTTTTAGCCGAAGGCCGAATACTTAAGCTTAAGGAATTAAATCACGTAGGCTTCATGTGCTGCTCAACCCGAGATATTTCGACTATAAATGATGGCTAATGAATAATGGCTTCGAATGAGGAGGAATTTACAGAGATCGAACGCGAGCATGTCATGAAATAAGTTGATTAATCAAGTTCATTTATTTAACAATGCCGAATGG
This sequence comes from Mentha longifolia, assembly GCA_001642375.2. Classification (NCBI taxonomy): domain Eukaryota; kingdom Viridiplantae; phylum Streptophyta; class Magnoliopsida; order Lamiales; family Lamiaceae; genus Mentha; species Mentha longifolia. Next base: position 2,047,937 of record CM038119.1, read on the forward strand.
CGATAGTTTGGAAAACCATTTATATCTCGAGTAATTGGACACCAAACTAAGAATGATTGATCAAGCTAGGTGACTAAGATACAGGGTCACTACATGTTTAAGTTTTAGAATTTATAAACTTGAGAGTCGAAATCTAGAATTATTTCTTTGAAGAACATAAGTGCTGAAAGTGGGATTTTGACCGTTTCAAATGACTAAATTTGAGCTAGGATAATTCGAGCTATACTTAACTAATCAGGGCGAGTACTATACAGATGGAAAGCTCACATTAAGATCTACAACTTTCGTGTTAACATGTTTTTAAGACAAACAAAGGATCATTGTTAAAAACAGAGATCAAAATCGGGACTGGAGCTGTTTCTGCAGAAATGACTGGTTTGATACCCGACTTCTAAAAATCATATCTCACGCATACAAACTCGGATTGGGGTGATTAAAAGTGTTTTTGAAAGCTGGAAACATTTTCTAAAACTTTCATTTAAAACTCGAAACGAGATAAGATTGGAAAGGCGTTCGAAATCGCTGATCAAAGTAGAATAAAATATGCACATAAGATGTTCGACAAAATGTCTAAGACAGAGACGCAGCCAACACTTATGAATTGGACCTCTACTTGGTTTAAATCGTTATTTGAGCTTAAGAACATGAAGAATACCTGTCTTGGAGACCTATACAGAGGTAGTCATGTTCGATTAAGAGGAAAAACATGGAGAATATATTAATGAACTTAGAACATAATGGAGATGATGATTATCAAAGAATTTGGAACATGCACCAACTTTCTTCTCAAGGCCGAAACTGTATCTATCAAGATAGTGCTCTAATTTTACTCTACAACAAGAATCTAGACTCAATTCATCAAGAGGAGGAAGAATCTCACCTCAAGAAAGGAAAAGATCGAAGTGTTCTTCGATCATCAAGAAATCGGGGGCTGCATGTCCTACTTGCGGAGCTTGCATGAGGAATTCGACTCCATATTCTTGTTCTACATGTCGAAATATGTGGGGGTGCATAGATTTAGAATGATCGGTGGTGGTGGTGGTGATTTCCGGCGGCGGTGATGGAGGTTTGGTGGTGGGGTGTTGTCGGAGAAGATGATGTAACTGAGAGCTTCTCTCTCTTGTCTTCTTAGAGTGAGAAAGTGTAGGTTCAAGAATGAGGTGGATGATGGGTAGGAGGGCTATATATATTTGCTCTCCCTCTCCTTCACTCTCGACACCCACACACACCTACACGCGCACAAACGCACACATGCACACACTTGTGCACTTTTCCCCACTAATTAATCTACTTAGTGTATAATTATAATTTATATAGTTTCCATAATTGGATACGTGACACTCTATTATAAAATACGTGTCACACTTCATCCCCAAATAATAATATGATTGTAGATGATAAACATCTAGTGTAGAATTTCTACACAATAAATGTAAGTGATATATCATCACTATGTGTATTTTAATACACATGCTAATATAGTCACATTCATCAAATAATCATCCCACAATTAATTAACTAAGCATCGACATTAACAAGCAATTAAGAAATTAAAATGATAAATAAACTTATGCTCGTAAATCATCATGCACCTTCGAGTATATGTATATATATATATATATACTCGACTATGACATTATCGAAGTTTAACTTCGAATATCATCTATGTTCTTCGAGCATACTCATCTTTTATCTTAGCTTCACAATACGTGTGCTATAACTCGAGCTCATTCCGGAAAACATAGCGAAAGGCTCTATCGTTATTTTTATTCCCGGAATTAAAGGTGCTATAGCATTTTCATGCTAATTTAATCATGAGTTAAGCTATTATTAAATAGCTAACATTTTATATAATTTAATCTAGCTCGAGAATAATTCATTAAGCTAATCCGTCCTCCAATAGCTAATAAATAGCTATATAATTTTATTAATGGTCGATTTTCTAGAACGGATTTTTACGGCTATTACAAAAAAAGAAAAATCTAATCCATTGACTCCTCGACCAACATAAGGCATTGTCCGAACCTACCCGGTCGTTTAGTTTAAACTTATATGAAAGTACAAAGTTTTTTAAAGAACAAATATATAATAAATATATATGAATAACCTACACGGTCGTTCAGTTTAAATAACATTTGTCGAGTAGATGTATTCAAATTTTAATTGACATAGATCAGACAATATATGTATATATTTATATATATTATTTTTTACTGATTAATATATTTAATTATTAAATGATACTACATAGTTAGGATAATTTAGAGTAAATATTATTGAAAAAAATTCACATGTCACGTAGAATTAGGTTAATGAATATTTTTTCTCTTGTAGTTTAATTATTTTATACTTTCATAGCAGCCATTGTTTGGATCGGTAGTTGAATTTCTTATGTAGTTGTATCTATTATAAATGTCAAACCTCCCGTTTTTTGGATTGCTCATTTGAGAAGTTGTCATTTCTCAAGTCAAGTAGTTATATTCATTTTGAATACAAAGGTGCCCGTTGTTTGAATTATCCATTAGATATAATGTTTATCGGGTAGTTGTATTCGTTTTGAATGTCAAGCCGCCCTTTAGTTTAACCATAGGAGAGAAACATTTGTTGGCAGTTGCATTCACTTTTAATGTAATATTTTTTGGGTAACTATATTTATTTCAAAAATCATGTCGCCCGTTGTTTGGTTCAATCACTTTGAGGGATAACAATTGTGTCAGGGTAGTTGAAATTCATTTTGAATGTCAAGCGCCCATTGTTTGGTTCAACAGTTTAAGAAAACATTTGTTGACAGCTGTTCATTTTAATGTAATATTTTTTGGTAGTTATATTTATTTCAAAAAATCATGTCGTCCGTTATTTGGGTCGACTATTTTGAGGGATAACATTTGTGTCAGGGTAGTCGTATTCATCTTCAATGCCAAGCTGCCCGTTGTTTAGTTCAATCATTTGAGGGTAACATTTGTTGTCAATGATTCATTTCAATGTAATATTTTTTTTAGGTAGTTATATTTATTGCAAAAATCACGCCCCCTGTTGTTTAAGTCGACTGTTTTGAGAGATAATATTTGTTGTGTTGTTGTATTTATTTTAAATGTCAAGTTGCCCATTGTTTGACCGTCTATTGGAGGGTAACATTTCTCGGTTAATTATAGTATTAATTTTGAATGCCAACCAACCTATTGTATGGATCAACAGTTTGCAGGGCAACATTTGTCGAGTAGATGTATTCAAATTTTAATTGACATAGATCAGACAATATATGTATATATTTTTATATATTATTTTTTACTGATTAATATATTTAATTATTAAATGATACTACATAGTTAGGATCATTTAAAGTAAATATTATTGAAAAAAAATTCACATGTCACGTAGAATTAGGTTAATGAATATTGAAGATATATTGTACTATATAACTTTTACAACTTAAACTCAAATATAATTAAGCCAAGTCAAGCACTATGCATCCATCAAAATCAAAAAATCTGAATTTAAAATACCTCAACGATTCAATTTTATATATAAGAATCACAAAGATTTTCAGAAAAAAATAAAAAAAAAAAATGATAACACGTTAATATGCTGACTAAGTAATCTGATATTTAAATCAATTTGATTTTTTTTTTCGCAGTAAATTTCAGATCTAATATTTTTGGAGATATGTATAAATATGGAGATATATATTATAATAATATATATTGAGTAAATTATTGCCTAATATAGCCAAAGTCACGAGAATTTAGGAAAATATTCACGAAAAATCCACATTAATCCACGTATGATAGGGTTCCGTAATCGTATTATATATTAAATTGAATTGATATTGATATTATAATTTTACTCTTAAGTAATTTTGTAGGAGTGGAAGAATAATTCACCAATAATAACTTATTTCTAAATAAAACGTGTAAATGGTTAAGTTCAAGATTGGAAAACAAGAAATAGGAGGAATGCTCTCTCTAATATGCCCACAGCTCACATGGCCATGTTATATTTAAAAAAATATTTTAAATATACTTTATAAAAATAAACATTATTAAAAAAATCAAACCCTAATAATTAAAAAGTCTAAACCCTTATAAAGGGTGTTTACTTTGAGGTATAAGACTCATCCCATATATATATATAACATTAATTTGTATGCTTATGTGGCATCACCTACTGCCTCCATTCTTATTTATCTAAAATTTATATATTTATAATTATTAATTATTATTTAAATATATTTTAATATTTCCTATAATCTATCTACATATACATCTAATTCTATTCGATATCTACTTGTGTTGATCTTATATTTAGTTTTATATATTATATATACATCTATATCCAACAATAGCTTATAAACATTACAATGATCCAACAAAATAACAATTTAACAAAGCTAATGCTATAGCATACGCTACTCCACTCCAAATTACATTAGTTTAATAAATATTTGGACATCTTATTTATTCATGTAGCAATAGAATTACGACAATATTAAGATCAACGCAAACAACCAAGTATTACTAAAATTCACATCTTATTAAATATGTGATTTTTATAATATTAGCTATGGACATCTTATTTTTATTTAAATGGAAGAATAATCAATTTAATTATTAGGATATTACTAATCCAAGTAACACTACTCTTATTTTTCTATTCATCAATCGTACATCGAATTTTTATCAAAATTTGTTGGTGGAGAACCTATATAAATAGATGCATCTTTCTAATCCAAATTCTTATTTATTTTGCAAATTAGTTGATATTCCACATTAATTCACATGCCGATGTGGAATGTTCTAAATTTAGTATTCTAAAATTTTTAAATTCTTCAATCTCGCATTGAATTCGTGGAGAACCTATATAAATAGATATCATTCTAATCCAAAATTCATTTT
>CM038119.1:2055515-2181113 GCA_001642375.2 Mentha longifolia
AAGACCACACATTCCAAAAAGAGAAAAGAAACAAGCACATTACTTCACCTCCATTTCTTTGACATCAGAAAAAGGGATATCCATCTTGATGCAAGTTACAGCTCTTGTGAACAAACTAACTTAACGGTTGGACAGTCAAATCATCGGATACCGTAAACGTCCCACCATTCATGATATAGCATCCAACATCTCCCTTAGGATTGAGTAACATCTTTACCACCATCTGTCCAAAAATTGACACTTTTAAGATCTGTTAATCCCATTTATACAGTGTGTTCAAGCTTCCAATAATGGGTTTCTCTTCTGCGTATTGCTTCTTCAAGACTGTTACAATCTTTCCTGATGGCAATTCCAGAAAACTCAATATAATCTCTGCAAATTCGCGTTCGGCTTCTGTGAAAAGCAACTCTTCTGCCACCGCCGGTGGACGAAAAGCATAATGCAGAAAGAGCTTCACACAATCGCTATTCCAAGGTATGGTAACAATATGTTATGTAACCTTTTCCTTTATATAGATGGTTAAAATCAGAGATTGGTTAAGTGAATTTGAATCAATTTGTATTATAGTATGTTGGAACCATGCACAAAGTAATTAATCAAATCCCATAATACATGCATGAATATCGTTGAAAACAGTTGAAAGATCAGCGGAATTTGTTAGATTCTTAAGGGTGGTAGAATAGGAAACAATGTTTTTATGTCAAAAAAATATAGTAGTATGATTTTACAATTTAGTTTGATTTATATATTTTAAAATCACAACTTAAAGTGTAAGTCAAAATTTATAAAATAATAATTAATCTCATATATATTTTCAAATCCTAAACCAAATCTGATCAAACTGTATAAATTTGACCGCCACCTCATTCTCAGCCTCCCTTGCCTTCCTCCGTCAGAATCAGGAATTCAACTAGGTAACTCTTAACCTAATCATCATCTCTACTTCATTCTATTTATTTTGATTGTCTATGGGGGAATCTCATCTTGGAATTTGGTGGGGGATATTAAATCTTGGTTAAATTTTTTGCTCACAAAAGAGGAAGTTAAATTCTTGTTATCATTAGTCTTTGTTCTAATCGCTGGTACCACTAAAACCAGAATGAGCAACTCCAAGAAGAGCGTTAAGTTGCAGTTCAAAGCGATGATGAATAAAGAGAGAAGTAAGGTACTATTTGCAGCCATTTTGCAGACATATTGCTAAGCTTCTTGACTTTGCCTTTGGGAAGAGTTCTCAAAATCCTAAGGCACCCAAGATTGGAAGCTTGAACAATTTGAAAGACAGCTTCCTGAATCTTGATTTCGTGGAAGTTGCAAACAAGGCCGATCTCCTCCGCGGTAGAAGTTCATTCGAAGCTGAGTATCGAAAGCTGAAACTGGATATCGCTGAATCACTACATGTCAAATGTTTAAATTGTGGTACGGACAGTGAAGCGTATATATATTGTCGAAGCTGCGTAGTAAACTCTATGAAAAGAAATTCAAAAAGACTTGAAGATGATGAGTCTTCACTCTGAAGGAACATCTTTCTTGATCAGTGATGATCTGCAGATCTTGCCGAATGGGACTGGACTCTTCAGAATCATGAGCTTTCCCGGAATTACCAACATGGATGAGGCTGAGCAAACCCCTAGTGGAGTTGGGTGGACTGAGGTGTGTCTTTTAATCTCAATATTCTTATTTGCTTCTCCAATTTGTGTTATCTCCATGTTTATATCTGTTAATTAGTTATGTATAATTGTCGTTAGATCACAAACTTGTTGAAGGCATCCTTGACTTCCTCAACTCCATTATCGGACGTTATCCTAACCAAACAAGCTCTGCAAATATTCTTGAATCCCAGCCATCAAATCATCACCTCAGGCTGCTCATGAACAAAGTCCACCACCTTTAGAAATGTAAGTTTGAAAGTGACAATTCAAAGATCTACAGGTATGTTACTGCATGCTCAAGCAATGGGAGATTTCATGAGTTTCTATTAGGGTTACTCAACATCACTCTAGGAAGAGCTGAACATCTTCAAGGGGGTAAGACTATATTTAAGGCTATAAACAGCTTGTACCGTAGCGCGGTTGAATTGATAGATGACAAGTATTTCGAGAAAGGTATGAAAACTAGGCTAATGAAGCAACCAGATTCGGCCGAGAACAACACTCGTCCCGTCACTAGGGAACCCTTGCTTCTGGGAGTTACCAGGTCATGGATGATTTAACTGTCGTACCTTTCTCTGTCATGTCAATGATTTCCACTCTCAAAGAGCAGAAAATCAAGATTTCTGATGTCGAAGAAGTGGAGCTGCAAATCGGATCGAAAGAGGTAGTTAATATCACGACGAATTTGTTAGGTTTTTTCTCACTAGCTGTTTACTGTGTTATAGATTTTGAGATGGATTATTTTGAAGTTTTGTTGTTAGTGCAGGCTTTGAGCATACTGGAAGCATCTCTTTCTTCCAATACTGTTCTTACCGATGCTCTTATCAAACACATGCCGAACAAACGAGTGAAGAGAGAAACCTGAGCCTCAACTTTGGTTAATTATATATGGACATTGTTTTCCTTGTTTTTCTTCTTCTGCAGTATGTGACAATTGTTGGCTTGGCTTCTATGTTAATAGTTATGCCTTTTCATTTTATTATAGAGTGCAATTACTGTTCATTTTTACTAAAGAATTAATCATTCCTAAAATATATATTTTGAGCAGAATTAATTAAAAACAAAATGAAAATATAGATTAATTTAAGGGAAAAAAAAGAAGAAGAAAGGAATAGATAGTAGAACTAGATGAGAAAAAGGGAGATTTCGTTATATATGAATCAGAAAGCTCAAAGAGGACTGCAATGAGGAGCCATACTTAGTGACATATCTTGTTACAGAGCTGTCACAATCATTCTCTTGGAGTTTATTAATTAATGAGGGCTCTAGCTCTAGCTCTAGATCTAGATCCATCTGCTAACGCAAAGAATATATGGTATCTTGATATGTGATTTTATCACTTATTTATTAGGGGCAAACCACCAACTACCCACTCTCATATAACAAAACCAAAAGTTATCCACCCACTTAATTTACACATTCATTTACCCATTTTTTCAATTTAGGACATAATTGCCCCCATATGGGTCTCATTCTCTCATCTCTCTTCTCTCTTTGTTCATTTTATTTCTATTTTGTTTTTTTGTTTTTCAATTGTTTTTTCTCAGTTTTTTTTATTTTTGTTTTTTTTTTCTAGCCTTTTTTTCCCTTTTTAATTTCTTTGTTCAACTTTTTTTGTTTGTTTTTTCGTTTTTGCTATTTTCGAATTTTTTCAACTTTTTTTCTTTTTCCATCTTTTTTCAGTCTTTTTTTTTCTTCCTTTTTCTCCTTTTTTTCATCATTTTCAGCTTTTTTCCACTTTCTTTTTTATCTTTTATTTTATTTTATTTTATTCAATTTTTACTTAGAACGACTTACGATATTAAAATTTTGTACCGTAACTAAGGAACGTTACGAAGTACGGCTGAACTATTCGTACCGACTTCTAATAACAAAACACATATTCGTACCACTATCGAAGAAAAAGATTCCAGTCAGCTTCTTAAAACTACATAGAAAAGATAACAAATACCTTTCGCAAAGCAAAGTAAGATCCATGCAAATTCGTACTAGTATCGAACAAGAAGTACGATATGCTTACATCGATCCTTTACTTGCACACAAGGAAAAAAATATAACATAATTTTCAGGTAAAAGACGTGTACAATGTAGTAGTAGGAAGTACGATCTCTTGAAAATCGAACCGAGGTAAAAAAGATTTCATGCATTTTTAGAGTTCAAAGTACGAATCTGGCAAAATCGTACCATGACATGGGAATAGAAAATATAAACAACAATACAAAATTTATAAAAAATTGCTCGGTACTCAGAAAGACTGAGACAAATTCGTACCATTCATTAATATATGAATGAATGAATATTTGTTATCCTACTTTTAAAATAATCTTGACAAGTTACAATGCGATATTATGAATTCGTACCGTTACGGTACGATATTATGAATTCGTACCGTCACAGTACGATATCATGAATTCGTACCGTAACTTTCCATTACAAAGAAAAAAAATCATGAATTCGTACTGTAACTTTCCATTACTTTCTAAACAATCTCGACAAGTTACGGTACAATATTATGAATTCGTACCGTTACGGTACGGTATTATTAATTCGTACCGTAACTTTCCATTACAAAGAGAAATTAAACAATTTAAATCTGTAAATTAAGCACTAACAAATGGCAAAAATTCTCAACAACTCTAAACTAAACATGCATCACCAATATCAAAAATAACAAACTAAAGAAATAAAAGAAATTCATATATTGGAAGGATCACTCATGGTGGGAAGCAATGAATCCTGTAACCCATCGAAAATTATAATAAATATACCTAAAATATGTAATAATGAAGAAAAGGATATCTGGTGAAAGGAATTAAAGGATGTAGAAACGAGCTATAGTAAAATAAACTAAGGCTCCACTATTAAAACACACACACAAAAGCATTTATTCAACCACAAAGTACCAAATTACAACGTAGACATCAAAAACAAGAGCTCCAGCACACAATAAAAACAAGAGTTCAAACCAAGCAAGAAACAGAATTCAAACTGCAGAAACACAGAAAATAGGATTCAAACAACTACCAAACCATAAAAAAAGCAGCAAAAACAATGGGGTATGCTTCCTGTGGTGACGCCGAAACATCCTCGTACGAGCCGAACAAACTCCACGGCAGACCAGGCTGTGCTTGGCGTGGAGTACGACGCTTGGAGTGGTGGCGACAGAAACCCCTGTCGACGGCGGCGGCGGCATTTTTTCAGATTTGCACCATGGAAATCTGTTTGTAGGAAGGAAGACGATCTGGGTGGTGTTGATGGTGGAGCGGCTGCGCTTGCGGCGGAAGAAGGTTGAGGATTGGGAGCGTGGAGGGGGAGAAGAGAGATAGAGGAGAGAGAGAACGTGATTCTAATTCAAGAAAAGGAGGATTAGAAATTGAGGGATTTCAATTTTGTTTTGGGGGGAATTGAAGGGCAACTTAGTCCCATTTAGAAAATATGGGTATTTGAAATGTAAATTAAAAGAGGTGGGTAGAAATTGGTTTTTATATCTAAGAGTGGACATTTCACTATAATACCACTATTTATTATTCTTTTACTCTTGGAGTATTTATTTGTTTTTCAAGAGTTTTTAAATATGGTTTAATGTGTTTTAATTAATTTTGTAGGTTTAGAATAAAGAAGAAGAAATAGGAAAAGAAAGGAATTTTCAAATTTTGGTACCACAACATCAAAAGGAACGAAGAAGCACTGAAGGGTCCATAAATCACATTATTTTGTACTATATCATTAAGAAGCACTGGGCCGGCACTGAAATTAAAGACTAAAAGTTATTGGGCCTATTTCTACATAAATATAAAAGAGCATGGAATTGAATTAAAAGGTGGCGGTTTTTGACGGGAGAAAAGGGGGCGGCTTGGACGTAATTGGAAGCAGTGGTTCTAGAGAAGAAATCCTTCTCGATTTTCTTCTCTTTTCTTCGTAGTTTAGGATTATAAATTCTCAGACCATGTTCTTAGGCTAATTTACTTTTTAAGGTTTATGACATAGCCTAATTCTAACTTCTTGGATGCTTATTTAAATTCTTATTGATGTTTAATTTTCTCTAGTTGAATTCTCTGCGTATTCTTAATGCTTTCAATTAAATGGCCATTAATTGATTGATTTATGAATTGTGTGGAACTGAAAAGGGAAACACATATTTAGATTTTGCGTAGAGAATCATGATGAATTGCATGTGAGATAGAAATATACTCTCATGGTTTGTGTTTTCCTTACATGGGATTCATAGAGCCTAATGATTCATTGTTTGTTGAAATTCACATAGAAATATGTTAGGTTTCTTATGCACGAGTGCAGCGGAAGCAACGATTAGAAACCTTACATATAGATTGTGATTTATGATCTAATTTACATGTTTAGAGATTATACACATATATGAACGAAAATACAATAACTTACGTGTTCTTTCCTCGTATTTCCGATATATAGAACCACTACTATGGTGTCCACGTGAAGTCGTTCGATCGCGTGGAACAATTCCGGAGTGATTTCTCTCCTTTGAACGCTAGGAATTCGCCAGAGAAGAACCGAAGAAGAAACTGCCGTTCTTCTTGGAGTGTGCGTGCGTGTGTTTGATTAGAATTAGGTTTTTCCTTAGGATTTAATTAGTGTGTTCTATCATTTATATTAACCCACATTAACCTAGTTAATGGGCTTTAATATAAATACACACTTAATAATTAAGTCCAACTTAATTATTACTTAAACCCAATACAAGGTCCATAAATCTTTCAATCTCCCACTTGGACTTGTATTTTAACCAACAACCAAGCACCATACAATCACCCATTAACGCGATCAACAACAACACATAAAGTGTGACCCTATAGGCCTTCATTATCGACGATAACCCAGTTAAAATCTATACTAAACTCCTAGACTGCGTAGTATAGCGAACTCGATATATGAAGAACGTTTACGGGGATTCGCAAACTGGACCTTTATATGAAGTCTATATAATATCCCTTCATTCACATAACACTCGGTTAAGCCTTGGACATGCCAAGTGTCTATCCAAATAGCTTAACCATTTTATCTCATCTTTATCAATTGATCATTGATGATCATACTCAATTACTATAATTGAATATATCACATGCACTGGCCAGTGACTTAGCAATCAATTAATATAGAGAATCTGAATGTTACTCTCGAAATTTAATCAAGGAATGAATCCTATTCTTGGCTCAACTACTATCTTCGATTACAACCTGATGTATCTAATCCAAGCCGTATTTACCCCAAATGGAGTGCAAGCTTTGAACTTGGTCAAAATACACCATTTTGCAATCAAGATAAGCAATGACCTCAAGTCAAAGGATTATCATATACTTCACACACCAATAAACTATAGACACTAGAAACAAATAGTTTAAAGGTAGGGTATACCAATACTCTCCAAAGTATCCATGTGTCCATCACGAGTATCCATTACTATATAGTGGTGAGAACCACTATAATCTCTAAGAACGTGATGCAGACCCCATGCCAACCTATCACACATCATCAATATCCCATTCTTGATGATTCTCGGTTGGGGCTATTTTAGAGTTAAACTATATTATTAATGTCTCACTCCATTAATGACAGTCTTAACTCAAGGGAACAAATCAACAAGAATATTTACAAACAATTAAAATAAATATTCTGAGAAATGTGTATGCCAATAACAAATATCATCAAATGAAAATGTATACATATAAATGTGATCAAATTTGTGTGTCTTCAATTACAAAATTATTTCTAAGACATGCAAACCTCCGACTCCCACTAACCTAAAGAATATCTCCAACATATCTAATACCCAAGCTCTCAAAATGACTCTTGTGTTTTGCAAAACACAATGGCTTGGTAAATGGATATGCTAGGTTATCATCAGTGGGTACTCGTTAGCCTTGTAGGTTTGTACCTTGCTATCTGCATCGGTTTTCTTCTTGAAAATCCATTTGCAGCCTATGGGTCGCACCCCATCTGGCAGGTCAACCAAGTTCCAAACTTGATTGTCATACATCGAGTCCATTTCAGATTTCATGGCATCCGGCCACTTCTCCGATTCAACATCTAATACTACCTCAGAATAGGTCTTCGGTTCATCATCGTATACCAAATCTCCATCATCTTGGTTCTGAACCAATATATTGAGTTTGTTTGGTGCTCGACGAATTCTCTGAGGCCTATCGAGTTGGTTCTGCATTTGGGTATCCACATTATCCTGAACGTGAGTAGGATCTTGAGTATTGGATAAACCAATATCTTGAGAGCTCTAGGAAATTTCAACTCCATGTTCTTCCCGAGGATGTAAAGGTGCAACAATTGCATCTTCATCTCTTTGATGACTCCCACTATCTAACAGTTGTCTGTTTAAGGACAATCCTTCATCAAATGAGTCATCAAATACTCCCACTGAATTCCTGTTCGGACCATCCAACAAGATTTCATCATTATCGATATTTTGTGGTTCGAATTTCTTCAAGATCTATCACCCTATGACCTTGTCCCTTGTAGACATAGTCATCTTCTAGAAATATCGCATTTCTAGATACAATCACCTTGTGATCTCCAGGGTGATAGAAGTAATATCCTCGAGTTTCCTTAGCATATCCCATAAAATAACATTTCTCACTTTTGGATTCCAACTTATCAGTCATCATTTTCTTGACATATGCAGGACAACCCCAGGTCCGTACATGCGCAAGAATATGCACTTTGCCCCACCATAATTCATATGGTGTTTTCTCGACTGATTTAGAAGTAACCCTATTCAGAATGTATATGGCACTTTGTAAGGCATAACCCCAAGGAATATAAGGAGACTACAGAAACTCATCATGGATCGAACCATATCTAATAAAGTTCGATTCCTCCTTTCAGATACCCCATTCATTTGAGGTGTCCCTGGAGGTGTCCATTCGGAACGGACTCCATGTGATTTCAGGTAATCGAGAAACTCTTGGCTTAAGTATTCGCCTCGTCAATCCGATCGAAGAGTCTTGATACTTTTGCCAACTTATTTCTCGACTTCTAACTTGTACTCCTTAGATTTCTCAAAAGCTTCGGATTTATGTTTTATCAAATAAACATATCCAAACTTTGAGAAATTGTCAGTAAAAGTTATGAAATATGAATATCCACCTCGTGCTTGAGTTGATAATGGTCCACACACATCTGTGTGAACCAACTCTAGCACCTCTTTGGCTCGTATTCCTTTCCCAGAAAGTGGCTTATTGGGCATTTTTCCTTTGAGACAAGATTCGCAAGCACCATAAGACTCAATGTCAAATGATGTGAGATAGTCTAACTTTCTCAATCTTACTATTCTTTTCTCATTAATATGACCAAGCCGACAACGCCAAAGATAAGTAAGATTATTCGTATTACCTAGCTTAGGTCATTTGTTTGGAACATTAAAAATATTTTGTACACAATCGAGCAAATATAAACCATTCACCAAAGATGAATTTCCATAAATAATCCCATTATTTCCAAAAGAACAAGATCCATTTCCAAACGGAAATGAAAACCATCCATGTCTAACAAGGGAATAGAAATAATATTTCTCGTAATCGAGGGTACAAAATAGCAGTCATACAAAACTAGTCTATGTCCCAAAGGAAGATCCAATCTAAAAGTCCCGACAAGTGGGCAACAACTCTTGTTCCATTCCTAACGCGCAGATCGACCTCTTCAGGCCTCACTTTCCTGTTGTCACTTAGCCCCTTCACATTAGAACAAATTTGTGAGCCACAGCCGGTATCCAATACCCAAGAATGTGAGTTATCAATAGACATGTTTATTTCAATGACAAACATACCTGAGCCTGACGAAGAGACACCTTGTGCCTTGATCTTCGGGCAGTCTCTCTTCCAATGCCCCTTCTGACGATAGAAGATGCATTGGTCCTTTGATATCTCCGGCTTCTTATGAGTACCGCCCTTAGGTTTCAAAGCCACAGCATTGGATGCCGGTTTCTTTTTCTTCTTTTACTTACCATTCCCTTTCGAGTCGGGAGCAGCAGAAGAGCTCACCATGAGCACAGCTTTGCCCTTAGTGACAGTAGACTCATAATTTTTCAGCATGTTATGAAGATCTGCCAAACTTGCCTTGGTGTTATTCATATTGTAATTTACGATGAAATTAATTATCAAATGAACCAGGCAACGAATACATGATCAAATTGATAGCGAGAGTCTCAGTTAGCTTCAATCCAATTGAAGCCAACTTCTCGATCATTCCGATCATCTTCAGAACATGTTCTGAAACACTCTTCCCTTCAAGGAGCTTCATTTGAAATAGCTCCTTGCACATGTCAAACTCAAGATTTTGACTCGCAGATGCATACAGCTTCTCTAAGTGCCGTATCATCTCGTAGGGAAGCATGTGCTCATGCTGCCTTTGTAACGCCACATCCATGGAGGCAAGCATGATGCACTAAGCCGTGTAGGCGTCGTCCTGATGCTTCTGATGAGCAAAAACGTCCGACGTTTCATCCTCTTCAGAAGCCTTTTCAGAAGCCTCTTTAGGCACGACCGGGATTGGTTCGTCCAAGACGTACTCAATCCTCTCAAGCCTTAGCACCAAACGCAGATTGCGTTGCCAATCCATGAAGTTTGACCCAGTCAACTTCATAGTATCCAACAAACA
Source organism: Mentha longifolia (assembly GCA_001642375.2). Taxonomy (NCBI): domain Eukaryota; kingdom Viridiplantae; phylum Streptophyta; class Magnoliopsida; order Lamiales; family Lamiaceae; genus Mentha; species Mentha longifolia. The sequence goes on from CM038119.1 coordinate 2,065,805, forward strand.
TCTTAACGACAAACTTGACATTATGAATCTGATCAAGAATTAAGAGAAACAAATTAGAACAATATTTACAAACATCACATTTACTTCTAATCAAACAATGACATATTGTAAGATTAGCTCCCACTAATTTTAACATATACTGCAACCACAAAATTGCAGAATACGGATTTATATCTAATATAAATCATTAGTGGACCAAGATCCAGGTCTATATTATTGCAGACTCTGCTGACGCTGATGACTGCAATAATATCACCTAGTAAGCCTCTGAGCTAATTTCAAAACCATTTTGAAACTCTTGGTTGGTTAATCTAATTAACCTGCGTTCTTAAATTATTTTGAAGACTGAGGCGCCAAAATAATATAAGTAAGTCAACCCCATTACGTGATCGCAAATATTTGCATCTATGAAAGAGTCTAAACAATGTCGATTTGAGCAAACACTGGGGTGTAAATACTCCAAACGAAAAAAGTTTAAGTACTCAGTCAATTGTAATGGACAACGCGTGCATCCTAGATGAGACTTATATTATAATTTGGGAAAATATGTGATCTAACTGTTCAGCAATATCTAATATTGCTTTAAACAATTATTGGGCGCAGCCTACCCAGGCATGAAAATGCGGACCACAAATACTGAGCGCCGCCTACTCAGATATAAATACGCGGACTACAAATACTGGGCGATGCCTACCCAGGCATAAATACGCGGTCTCTAACTACTATAGTTAGAAAATGAAAAGCACATAATCCAATTAACATGCTTAATCAAATAAAACAAATAAATCTCTAAAAATAAATATATTAATCCAATTAATATATTTATTCACAATTGTAAAATGGGTTTACCTTGTTCATGTTAATTCTAAATTAACATAAACTAATCTGCTATTATTATTTCCAAAATAATAATAGAACAACAATAACCCGTCAAACAGATTACGTGCACTTCAAAAGTGCATATATTCTGGTTGCTATGGGTTTGATATTATATTTATATATTAATTCCAAATTAATACAAACTTGCTCATTATCATTATTTCGAAAATAATAATAATAAAGTTTCCAAAGAAAATAATCGTGTACAAATGATTTGTTCTAAACAAATCATTCAAATAATTTTACACAACTTTATACAGCGGTGATTTGTTCAAAACAAATCTACCATATAATTTTATATTCTTTATTTGAGACAATTCATCGAACAGGTTCCATGCGCTTCTAAAACGCATTTACCAAGCTGATTTCCGGCGCCCCTCGGCTACAACGACCACGGACCTGCCCTAGGCGAGTTGCGGACGCAGCCCCTCGGCTTCGTGTAGCTAGACCTCGAAGCATGATGCCCCAAGCACCTGACGCGGGCTCGGCTTCGTTTCGACCTGCCCCATGCACAGCCACGAGTCCGAGTCTTGTCCCGCGAAGGTTTGCTGTTCATCGAGCCAAGATGGTGCGGGATTGAACCCTAGGTTCAATTGACAAACCCGCACCTTCCATGCGTTCGACGAAATGTCACAAAGGCCGTTCCAAACAGCCTTGTGAGTGCAGCGCTCACCAAGTGTTCGATGAAATGTTTCAACCAATTTTCAGCTACATTCTAAATATTTGTGCGAAAATTCTCAAGAAAATATCAAAACTTAAAACCCATGTACCAATTGAACACGAAATAAGATCATAAATCGAGCCCTAGGCTCTGATACCACTGTTAGGTTTCTTATGCACGAGTGCAGCGGAAGCAACGATTAGAAACCTTACGTATAGATCGTGATTTATGATCTAATTTACATGTTTAGAGATTATACACATATATGAATGGAAATACAATAACTTACGTGTTCTTTCCTCGTATTTCCGATATATAGAACTGCTACTATGGAGTCCACGTGAAGTCGTTTGATCGCGTGGAACAATTCCGGAGTGATTTCTCTCCTTTGAACACTAGGAATTCGCCGGAGAAGAACAGATGAAGAAACTGCCGTTCTTCTTGGAGTGTGCGTGCGTGTGTTTTATTAGAATTAGGTTTTTCCTTCTGGATTTAATTAGTGTGTTCTATTATTTATATTAACCCACATTAACCTAGTTAATGGGCTTTAATATAAATACACACTTAATAATTAAGTCCAACTTAATTATTACTTAAAACCCAATACAAGGTCCATAAATCTTTCAAATTGAAGGGCCAGTAATACCATCAAATTGTCATTTTCAAAATTTATTCCTTATTCCTCTTGACGGCGAATCAATTTCCACTATAAGTCGTAACCATGTGAAACTTCATTTTGAATATCTATTCCTCATGTAGTATGTATTCTGCATTCATTTTTTTATGCTCTCATCTCAATGAAAATGATTGAATTTCATGTTCGGGCTCAAATATTTTATTTTCTACACTATATATATGTATATGCATGTTAAGACATTTTTTATACTCTTGCCTAAAAAAAAAGACATTTTTATACTCTTCATCCCAAAAACAAGACTAAAGACGAATGTAAGAAAATAAATATTAAATTAAGATATCGCGATATGTGTTCCAATCACTTCTTAAACAAATGAAATTTGTAGAATTTTACTATAACTTAGATAAATATCCAAGCAAAACCCATCTCAATAAATATTAAGCCCCATACTAATTATGAAATTAGGCTCCTAAATTTCTCCAAAATATTTTTTAAAAAAGACGAAAGAAGAAGAAAAAAGGACTGCAAGATGGCGAAAGCTGAATGGAAAAGAAAGAGGGATCGAAGAGAGAAACGTGTATAAAGAGGAACAGAGAGAATGAAGATTGTCAGTTATTTTTATTTTTTTTTGGGCTGGGCTTTGTTATAGCTTCCTCTCTCTGTTCCCAAAAACTTTATCTATAATTCCGTTTTGGGCCATCCTCCGAACTTTGCGCCTTTTATTTTTAGACATGGATCCACAATAACAATACAAATAAAGGTGAGAGTCATCTTTCTTTAAAACATGTCGATCAAACTGGGGTTTAATATTTTAGAACAGAGAGTATAATTTTGGGCCTATTATTTTTTGGCCCTGTTCTGAAGTTCTTGTTGGACACGCTCTTTTGCGGCCATGTATCCAAGCATGAATTACATGAGAATTCGAAATATTTTTTGGGCGCTATTCAAAAGAACTTATTCGAGCTAAATTAACTTTCCTAACGGGCTACTTGACATTCAAAATAAGTATGATTACATGAGAATTACTTTGATCTAACTTTTTTTTATTAATGTGTATATTACTTTTATATTTTCATTTATAAAATATATTACAAAGCGATAAATGTATACAACATTATATTATGTGAATCCATCTCTCTAAATAGAGGTATAAAGAGTAAACTTGTGTATATCTAAAGCAAAACCGTTGTTTTAGTATATGCAATGTGTATTCCACTATTTATAATCACCTATCTGAAGTAATATAATTAATAAGAATAAGCCCAATATCTCATGTTTTAAAACATGTGGATGGCTCGAGTGTCAGGGAGATCACGCAGCGTTAAACGATAAATAATGTCACAGTTGAGATAACTCGGGAAAGCTATCGTTATAGACTGCAACATAATGGTAGTGATGAGTCTCAGTCGCTAGTTATATTGGTACGGTGGAACGTATTGACAGGATCATGTGAGAATGCTCTTGTGTAACTGACCTTAGAAATAGGTAAAGAGCTAGAGATCTCGAGTTTTAGTAGTACGATCTTAATCTCGATAGGCTATTAGATGTTTATGTGTTGTTCACTGTTACTTTGACTTACGGGATAAAGGTTTAGCGCAGAATTCCTGATTTCTCATATCTTAGGTAACATGAGGATACATATTATATCTAATTGGTTGTATCGAGATACCGTGTCCGTTATAGGTTGAGATATCCCCTCACGGAGTTCACAAGGTTTATTATACCATATCATGTATGCTTATTAAGTTCAAGTATAAAAATAAGGTATGAACGGGTACTACTTGAGGATAAGAAGAGATTAATTAATTAGGTGCAGTCAGAGGAGCTCTAATTAATTAATGGATATCAGAAGTCTTAAACACGAGGATGACTCTAAACAAAGTATCGGCCTCAATCTACAATTTGGGACAGAACGGTGAATCAGTTGTGACTCTTTAGTGGAATGCGTCACAGCTCTAATGAAATAAATATTCTAGGTTGATCATGAGATTATTTCATTAGGTAAGACCAAGCTCTGTCTGGTACTTGGATCCCTGGGATGACCCAAGAGTTCTTCGGAAAGGATCACAAGGTATTATTGAGCAATTTATCAGTGTTGGACTGAAAAGAAGCATTATGAGCCTTGGCCCATAATGTGACGCCTACTGTGTAGTAGGGGGCGCCTGTTTCAGCTTCTTGTGTCCATCTGGGCTCAATAATTGCACTCTGGCCCAATATGCAATATGAAATAAATTAATATCTAATTAATTAAGATTTATTCTTAATTATTGAATAGATAATTAATTTAATATTTACATGTAATATTTCCTATTATAATTAGGATTAATTCTAATGATTAAATTATAATTTGTTCTGGTAATTATATTCATTAACTGAACCGAGCTTAATTAATTAAATCCCGTGTGTTAGTGGGCTTGGAGAGATAGGCTCCACTTCTCCCTATAAATAGGGAGAATGAGATTCTGCAAACCTAATTCTCATTCACAGAGAGAGAGAGGCGCCGATTGCAGAGCAAAAGTGCAAATCCTGTTCCAAGTTCCAGAGCTCCGAGATGCCCACAAAGTCAGAGAACTCCGAGGAAATGGAATATCTCAGTAATCTAGACCGACAGATTACTCCATTTGCGCTACAAATGTATAATCTCTAAACTCATTGCATGATATAATTGCATATAAATTATCGCATCTAACTCAAAGATCAAGTGGAAAGAGAAACGCTTTCAAGAAGCGTATCCAACATAAAGGCACTATTAATGAAGTAAAAAATTGGCTAATTTTCTTTCGGCGGGAATTATACACTTTTCTTTTTCATTTTCATTTTCTTTAGGGTTAATCATACATTAGATTATGATCCTAACTTTCAACAATTTTTAATTTATGACCTCAAATTCAATGTTTTTAGAAAATGTCTTGAACTTTCAACATATCTTTAAAAAAATGGTCCATCTTTTTTTTTTTTTCTTTTTTTTCTGCAACCTTGATGCTGACTCGACTTGTCGGATAAATGAAGTGAATTTTTTTGTCCGCATCACTTTAAAACACCATACAAAAAGTACACAACCTTCAATTCTCTTACTAATTAAATCTTGAAAAAATGAAACCTATTATTCTTTATCTTCGGGGGAGGGGAATCTTTTGTTTATATTTAATAAGAGAATTAATTTTGTAAAATTCATTTTCTTTTATGGAGTTCTAAAGTGACGTGGACAAAAAAAATCCATTTCATTTATTCGATGAGTCGAGTCAGCATCTGAGTTGTAGGAAAAAAAAGGCGTACCAATTTTATAAAATTAGTTGAAAGTTCAGGACATTTTGTAATAAAGAAAATTTGCCCCAAAATACCCAACCTTTCGTGAAATTTTTGGTTTTGCACATGTAAAATCTACCTATAAATACTAACCTTTCAAGTGTTTCTAGTTTTGCACATGAGGTTGATTTTTTTTTTACTCCTAATTTTGTTAGATTTCATACTGATATGGAATTCGAAAGTTGGATCTATTGAAAATTATATAATTCATATATGTGGAGAAATTAGAATCTCACTAATCGCTAGACAAATTTGAATTCTATATCATTATGAAATTTGAATAAACTAGAAAAAAAATCAACCTCGTGTGCAAAATCAGAAACAATTGAAATATTGTGTATTTATAAACAAAATTTAAAAATCGTGTGCAAAATTAAAATTTTACAAAAAGTTGTGTATTTAGGGGTAATTATTACTTATAAAAAAGTTGAAGTTGATCATAAATAAAAGTTGTTGAAATTTTGGGCCAATATAAAAATAAGCAATGGGTCGTGTACCCACCTATTTAGTCTTTCCCAGACTCAAACCAGTTAAAAATTTATGTACCCATACCCGTCTCAAACCCGATTAAAAATTAATTTTGGTACCCGTACTGCCACAAACTCATCAGATAATACCCACTAATTACCCGATAAAACCCGAATTCTACAATATTAAAAAATTTATATAACAGAAATTATAACTACATATAGATACCAATTGAAAATCAAAACTATAATTTACACATGCAAATCTCATAATAAATGTGAACTGATATAAAACAAATCTCAAAAAAGATATTAATTTGAATACATAAAAAAGACAATCCTAGTTATAAATATTTAGTTATAATTATTTTAATACACACATATATTTACCAAATCTAATAAGCCAGAATGTTGCAACTGTTCTTAAGAACAGTACACGCTGCCTATTTAAAGAACAAAATCTATGAAAAACACTGTAGAAACTACAATACACAGGGTATTTTTGTAGTTTGCTGTATTTTTGGGGGGTTTTAGTTGCCGTGTTTGAATTGTCTTGGGATCGAGCAGTTCTCCAAAAAAAGTAATTGTCTGCCTACACACCACGCTCTTCACCTCACCATTTTAGTCTCCCTTTTACCATTTCTAATTCTCCAATTCTCCAAGAGAACGATTTTGCTGCAGAGAAAACCATTTTCTAATTCGGCTTGTGCGAATTCTGCGTTCTGCTGCAAGAAGATTGTGGCGTTTATTGAAGAAAGTCGTTTTCGCCCTCGGTTTGTGCTGCTTGGAAATGATTACCAATTCCGCTTCTCCGCCCTAGGCGCTAAGTTTCTGTTTCTACTGCAAGAAATATTGTGCCTAAAGGTATGTTTAGTTTTCTTTCGGATTTTTTTGGTGCTCCGATTGTGGAATCACGCTGGGTCTGTAAAGCGAAATTGGGAATTTAGCAATTTGGTGGAAGAATGTTCAACAATTTTTGTCAGTAGAACAGATTTTTATCCAGTGTGTGTGTTTTGATGCGTTTTTACTCCCGTCAAGTTATAAGTGAGTGCCTTATTTCGGTTTTGAGTTTTAGGACTGCCATTGATAGTTCTCTGTCATTTTGGTTTTTGTGTGTATGTGTGAGTGGGTGATTAATTATTTTTTTATCTCGCCACTCTCTCTCGCTGAGGTATAACCTGGATATGTTTGTTTGCTTTGCACTTGATGGAGACTTGAGTTTGTTCTTGAATTGAGTTTACAAGAAGAACGAAAGGAATAATAGCATATCTCGGTGATAGATAGCTTGCTGTGAGGATTTCATTTTGTCTAGGATTGCTTTTGCACTTACTTTCAGTTATTGCATGGTATAATACTTGTTGATTCTTCAACATATACAGCATTAGTCTTGATAGTAAGAAATCGTAAGAAATATCAGCATATGCAGTATTTGTAAATCGTGAGCAACATGTTTATTTCTTTCGTGTTTACATACAATTAGTCTTAAGCCTCCCTTTTTTGTGCCTTAATCCCTTCCAATATTGTTTTGCTATAGCAACATGCAAAAAACTAGATTGATAAGATGAATTTACATCTTTATGGATTTTGGCAGCTGGAAGAAAATAGTTAGGCATAGGAATAGGGTTTTTGATAAGCAAATATGAGATTTTGTCAGGTAACTTTAGCTCTTTTTTTTTTTCCTTTGGATTAAATATATTTTCCTTGAGCTTGTATGGAGTTTCTTTTGCTAGTTAGGGTGCATAATTCTATTCATATGTCCGGAATTCTCAACCCTACATGATGTTGTGTAGCTTATGGACAGTGTTCCTACCTTGCAACCGTGTTTCTTTTAAAATATCTTTATAACTTTTACAGATTAAAGTGTGTATTTTCTCAAGTTATATTTTTTAATAATATTTGTTTTGTTTTCATTTGCTAGATGTTTTCTCTTGAATAAGACCCAGGGAACGTTTGCAATTGTTCTATATTTGCAAACAGGTAAATAATTGTTATAGTTAATTTGATCTAATGGAGTAATATTTTGGAGCATATCTCCAACTTTTTTGGGAGCTATATGGTACTAAGATAGTACCATGTAACTCACAAGCTAACAACATCGAAACATTACAATAAGTTGTGATATGTTTTGAGTCACGAGTTCACCTTTGACACAAGTTTATGTGTCTTTTACGGTATCTACGAGTTGATTGGTTCACTAATTTGTAGCTAACTTTTACTGCATGTTATTCTCACTATATCATGTCGAACCTTGTAATTTCATTCAATGTGGTGGTTTGCTAACTTTTTGTCTGCTCTAACAAGAAAGTATTCGAGATAATAAAGGTTTAATAGAAATTCTAAGTTCTCTCTATTCTAGAATCGAATTTGGTTATCATGTCAGGTTTTATGCAAATTACAACCGTTGAAAAAACACAAATCTTTATTAATTGACAAGCTATAGTTATTTTTCATATGATTCACGGGGCAATTATGGCAACACCACGTCTTACGCGGTGCCAAATTTCTAGTCATATTATAAACATTGTCGAAGGAATTTCATAGACATGTTTTATTTATATCTATATCAAAACTATGCTAAATTGCTAATATACAGATTGAAAATTTTAAAGCTTTCCGCTCATAAAAAGAAGAATGAAATCACTAGCCCAAATTCGTCTCTTGAGTAAGATATTGTATCTAAGCATAAGAAAAGAAGAAATAAAATGAAGATATTGTATCAATATACTGTATAACTTGTGCCAACATCTTAGAATTTCCAGTTTTTTTTTTTTTTTTTTTTTTTTTTTTTTTTTTATAACAAAAGAAATCCGTTATAAAAATAATAATAATAATAATAAATAAATAACTCCGTCCCCGGTAATAGCTAGCAATTTTTGGGAGGGAAAATGGAATTGGCGTAGCAAGTACTCAACTTTTATATGTGTAAAATACATAAATTTCACTCTCATTCTCTCTCATTCTTCTTCACCGGCCACGCCACCTACCCTCCGCCGCTTTCACTAACACGGTGTTTCTGGCCACCAAAAGTTTATCTTCAAGGTGGATTTGTTTGGCTTTTAACACTTTCTCAAAAAGGGAGCACAGTAATAGTTACCGTTTTTACTCAAAAATTTAAAAGTTACCTTTTATGTTTCCGATGATTATGAATAATATCTAACCTATTTGATGCAAAATTCAATTTGTAGAGCATTATATCGCCAACTCTTGCGGCTTGGTTTTCTCAATCTTCTGCAAACTCACACATTTCAAAAGCGAACCTCAATTCTGAACCAGGTATTTCTCGATTTATCTCTCTTTAAATTTTAATTATTTAGCTTGTTATTGCTAATGAAATTGATTGGGCACGTGTAAGGAAATAGAAATGAAACTGTAGTTCCATAACTAAGAATTTCTCCAAACGCCACAACAAGAATCAATTATTAATCGGAACGCACACCACATGTTTGTGAAAAGGATCAAACGAAAATTCCGAACAGCAATGCAACTTTTTCAACACCAAAGATTACTAGATATCAATATATTTTTGTGTTTGGTTTGCCAAAACTGAGAGAATGGTTTTTCGAGAAACGTTTTAATGGTAAGATTCAATAATCAGCTGAAAAGGAGATCAAAGAAGCAGCTCATATTTTGAAATTGATGTTTTAGAATTTATAATATAGATGTCAAATAATTATCTTGAAAGATTTTGTGTTTGTTGTGTGTAAGTTGTGATAGTAAGGTTCATGTTTACTCACAAGAAAGATGTTCTTATTTTAATAAATTCTGTTGAGCATTCTGGTGCAATCAGTCTAAGTCTCCTAACTGCTACGACTAACAGAATGTTTGAGAAGGAGGAGGTGAAAGAACAGGAGGGGAAGGTTGAGAATGAGGAGAAGGAAGAGGAATCGAAGATACATGTCAAGTTTGTGACAAATAAGGAGAGAACTAAGGTACTGTTTGCGGAAGCTGGCAGCAATTTTGCAGACACTCTGTTAAGCTTCCTACTTCTGCCGTTGGGAACAATTGTGAGAGTGTTGAAGAGGGAGTATGACGAAAAGGCACTTTTTATTGGAAGCTTGAACACATTGTACAACGGCATAGAAAAGCTCGATAGCATCCATTTCCTGACTGAGGATACTAAGAGCTTCCTGCTTAATCCAACAAGTCTTGATGATGACGAATGGTCTCATTTTTATCAGAATTTCACTGAGACTACAGCTTCCTATGTCATAAGTGATGATATGAGAGTGATGCTCAGTGTTGAAGGCTCAGTCGTATCTACTCTCAGCAGCCTTGGCGTTGCCATAACAGATATGGAAGGAGCCAAGACATGGGATTTTGATTTAGGATACACTCAGGTCATTTATCTTTCTGTTTCAATAATATTTTCCTTTACTATTAAAGTGAACTCATTTCAAATCTGGGGGCGTGATTGTGCCCTTCTCTATTACAACATACGAGGTTTTCACCTACTTTTCATGTTTTGATTTACAACTCAAGGCCAGGGGCATGTATATGTTTCTATTATTCGTTGTGTATCAACGAATATGATAGTGAATATACGTGACGTTCTTTGGTGCAGGGTTTGAGAATAATGAAAGCGGCTCTTACATCAACCACTGCTTTGCTTTGACAGATGTCCTCATCAAACCCTTGTTGAAGAAAAAGCTCGTCAAGATTGGGTTTCTTTCGTTTTCTGTTTTTCATTTCTGCATATATATATGAAGGTGTCTCTGTCTTCAAATTCTGCTCTAACGTGCGGCCTCTCTAATCAGATATCGAAGAAACGGCAGAAGCTTGAATGCTGAATATGCTGCTGTTCCTTCCTTATATTACAACTCTTTTTTGCTCAGTGCCCATTTTCTGGATCTTCTTATTATAGAATGGAATCTAGCTTAAAACATTTGATTTTGATGGGATTTTGGTGTAATCTGCTCTGCTTACTATGGATGAATCTAAGTGGAAAACAAATGATTTTGCATGTGTGCACTGGTTATCATGTATAAACACTCTAGCTTAAATAAATGATTGCGATGGGATTTAATTTGATGTGATAAGGAACATCATAAAAAAATAAAATAAAATTATAAACAAGTAATAATATATATTAAAAGTTGAAACTTGCATTAATCAAGAAGAAAAATATGCTGTAAACATTAAGATAACATTGTATAATTTTTCTGGAAGATGATGTTATACTTGAAAGTAAAAGGCACAAAATAGTGAATTATGAATGGGCAATGAAGTAAATATATATTTATTTACCAAATCTAATAAGCGAGAATGTTGCAACTGTTCTTAAGGACTGTACACGCTGCCTAGAGTACACAGGGTATTTTTGCAGTTTGCTGTATGTTTGGGGGGTTTTTAGTTGCCGTGTTTGAATTGTCTTGGGATCGAGCAGTTCTCCAAAAAAAGTAATCTCTGCCTACACACGCTATCCCTTTCTTCACCTCACCATTTTAGTCTCCCTTTTAGCCATTCCTAATTCTCCAATTCTCCAAGAGAACAATTTTGCTGCAGAGAAAACCATTTTCTAATTCGGCTTGTGCGAGTTCTGCGTTCTGCTGCGAGAAGATTCTGGCTTTTATTGAAGAAAGTCTTTTTCGCCCTCGGTTTCTGCTGCTCGGAAACGATTACCAATTCCGCATCTCCGACCTAGGCGCTAAGTTTCTGTTTCTACTGCAAGAAAACATTGTGCCTAAAGGTATGTTTAGTTTTCTTTAGGATTTTTTCGGTGCTCCGATTGTGGAATCACGCTGGGTCTGTAAAGCGAAATTGGGAATTTAGCAATTTGGTGGAAGAATGTTCAACAATTTTTGTCAGTAGAAAATTTCTGAGAATAAATCAGATTTTTATCCAGTGTGAGTGTGTGTGTGTTCTGACGCATTTTTACTCCCGTTAGTTATGAGTGAGTGCCTTATTTCGGTTTTGCCATTGATAGTTCTCTGTCATTTTGGTTTTGTGTATGTGTGAGTGAGTGATTAATTATTTTTTTATTTCGCCACTTTCTCTCGCTGAGGTAAAACCTGGATATGTTTGTTTGCTTTGCACTTGATGGAGACTTGAGTTTGTACTTGAACTGAGTTTACAAGAAGAACGAAAGGAATAATAGCATATCTCGGTGATAGATAGCTTGCTGTGAGGATTTCATTTTGTCTAGGATTGCTTTTGCACTTACTTTCGGTTATTGCATAGTATAATACTTGTTGATTCTTCAACATATAAAATCGTAAGAAATTTCAGCATATACAACATTGAGTAAATTGTGAGCAACATGTTTATTTCTTTCGTGTTTACATACAATTAGTCTCAAGCCTCCCTTTTTTTGTGCCTTTAATCCCTTCCAATATTGTTTTGCTATAGCAACATGCAAAAAACTAGATTGATAAGGATGAATTTACATCCTTATGGATTTTGGCAGGTGGAAGAAAATAGTTTGGCATGGGAATAGGGTTTTTGATAAGCAAATATGAGATTTTGTCAGGTAACTTTAGCTCTTTTTTTTTTTTTTTTCTTCTTTGGATTAAATATATTTTCCTTGAGCTTGTATTGAGTTTCTTTAGCTAGTTAGGGTGCATAATTCTATTCATATGTTCGGAATTCTCAACCCTACTTGATGTTGTGGAGCTTATGGACAGTGTTCCTACCTTGCAACCCTGTTTCTTTTAAAATATCTTTATAACTTTTACAGATTAAAGTGTGTATTTTCTCAACTTATATTTTATAATAACATTCATTTTGTTTTCATTTGCTAGATATTTCCTCTTGAATAAGACCCAGGGAACGTTTGCAATTGTTCTATATTTGCAAGAGGTAAATAATTGTTATAGTTAATTTGATCTAATGTAGTAATATTTTGGAGCATATCTCCAACTTTTTGGGAGAAATCACAAGCTAACAACATCGAAATATTACAATAAGTTGTGATATGTTTTGAGTCACGAGTTCACCTTTGACACAAGTTTATGTGTCTTTTACGGTATCTACGAGTTGATTGGTTCATTCATTTGTAGCTAACTTTTACTTCATATTATTCTCACTATATCATGTTGAACCTTGTAATTTCATTCAACGCGGTGGTTTGCTAACTTTTTGTCTGCTCTAACAAGAAAGTATTCGAGAAAATATAGGTTTAATAAAAATTCGAAGTTCTCTTCTAGAATCTAATTTGGTTATAATCATGTCAGGTTTTATGCAAATTACAACTGTTGAAAAAACACAAATCTTTATTAATTGACAAGCTAGATTTGGTTATAATCATGTCAGGTTTTATGCAAATTACAACTGTTGAAAAAACACAAATTTTTATTAATTGACAAGCTGCAGTTATTTTTCATATGATACGCGGGGCAATTATGGCAACACCGCGTCTTACGCGGTGCCAATGTTTTATTTATATCTATTATCGAAACTATGCTAAATTGCTAATATACAGATTCAAATTTTTAAAGCTTTCCGCCTATGCTAAATTGCTAATATACAGATTGAAATTTTTAAAGCTTTCCGCTCATAAGAAGAAGAATGAAATCACTAGCCCAAATTCGTCTCTTGAGTAAGATATTGTATCTAAGCATAAGAAAAGAAGAAATAAAATGAAGATATTGTATCAATATACTGTATAACTTGTGCCAACGTCTTAGAATTTCCAGATTTTTTTTTAACAAAAGAAATCCATTATAAAAATAATAATAAAATAAATAAAAAAATAACTCCGTCCCCGGTAATAGCTAGCAATTTTTGGGAGGGAAAATGGAATTGGTAGCAAGTACTCAACTTTTATGTGTAAAATACATAAATTTCACTCTCATTCTCTCTGATTCTTCTTCACCGGCCGAGCCACCTACCCTCCGCCGCTACACTTTCACGGTGTTTCTGGCCACCAAAAGTTTATCTTCAAGGTGGATTGGCTTTTAACACTTTCTCAAAAAGGGAGCACAGTAATAGTTACCGTTTTTACTCAAAATTTAAAAGTTTCCTTTTATGTTTCCGATGATTATGAATAATATCTAACCTATTTGATGCAAAATTCAATTTATAGAGCATTATATTGCCAATTCTTGCGGCTTGGTTTATCTTCTGCAAACTCACACATTTCAAAAGCGAAACCTCAATTCTGAACCAGGTATTTCTCGATTTATCTCTCTTTAAATTCTCATTATTTAGCTTGTTATTGCTAATGAAATTGATTGGGCACGTGTAAGGAAATAGAAATGAAAATTTAGTTCCATAACTAAGAATCTCTCTAAACGCCATAACAAGAATCAATATTTAATTGGAATGCACACGACATGTTTGTGAAAAGGATCAAACGAAAATTCCGAACAGCAATGCAACTTTTTCAACACCAAAGATTACTAGATATCAATATATTTTTGTATTTGGTTTGCCAAAATTGAGAGAATGGTTTTTGGAGAAACGTTTTAATGGTAAGATTCAATAATCAGCTGAAAAGGAGATCAAAGAAGCAGCTCATATTTTGAAATTGATGTTAGAATTTATAATATAGATGTCAAATAATTATCTTGAAAGTTTTTGTGTTTGTTGTGTGTAAAGTTGTGATAGTAAAGTTCATGTTTACTCACAAGAAAGATGTTCTTATTTTAATAAATTCTGTTGAGCATTCTGGTACAATCAGTCTGAGCCCATGTTTGGTTCAAGTTTTTTTTGGTATAGAAAGGGAATCAAGTAATTGATTCCATTACATTTTGTTTGATTTGAGTAATAGGTTATCCATTTTCCTTATTTGGGGGTAACCCAATACATTACATTGTTACCCCTCAAGAAGGAGGGAAAACAAGGAAAAACGAACTCCCTCACAAGTGACTCTCTTTCTTTTATTGAATCAAACACTCAATAAAAGTAACCTTTATCATTACCATTCCTTTACTTGAATTGTTTCCATTCCCTTTCCGTTACCCAATTAGAACCAAACGAGCACTAAGTCTCCTAACTGCTACAACTAACAGAATGTCTGAGAAGGAGGAGGTGAAGGAGCAGGTTGAGAACGAGGAGGAGGAAGAGGAATCGAAGATACATGTCAAGTTTGTGACAAATAAGGAGAGAACTAAGGTACTGTTTGTGGAAGCTGGCAGCAATTTTGCAGACACTCTGTTAAGCTTCCTACTTCTGCTGTTGGGAACAATTGTGAGAGTGTTGAAGAGGGATTATGGCGAAAAGGCACTCGTTATTGGAAGCTTGAAAACATTGTACAACGGCATTGAAAAGCTCGATAGCATACATTACCTGACTGAGGATGCTAAAAGCTTGCTGCTTAATCCAACAAGTCTCGTTGATGATGATAAATGTCCTAAATTTGATCAAATTTTCACTGAGACTACAGCTTCCTATGTCATCAGTGATGATATGAGAGTGATGCCCAGTGTCGAAGGCTCAGTCGTATCTACTCTCAGCAGCCTTGGCGTTGCCATAACAGATATGGAAGGAGCCGTGACATGGGATTTGGATTTCGGATACACTCAGGTAATTTGTCTTACTGTTTCAATAATATTTTCCTTTTCTAAGTGAACTCATTTCAAATTATACATGTCTCCCCTCTTTGTATTGATCAGATTCTGGATTTGCTGGTGTTAATAATGATTTCCTGGAATCCACTTACTGCCCTATTGCTCCCTGGCTATGGAAAGAGGATCGGCCGTGTAGCTAGACTGGAGAATGCCACAAACAAAATCGGGGCGAAAGCCATTCCCATCAACTCCAAGAAGATGATTTTGAAAGTCATGATGCAAAAATCTACAAACAAGTTGCTGTTTGCTCAGGCACATCAAGATTTCATAAGTTTTCTTTTGGCTTGCTCATGATTCCCCTAGGAAGGGTAGAATGGTATTTGCACAGTAATACTGGTCTTAGGACTACGGACAATCTGCACTGGAGTATACCTTATAGTTTGTACAGAAATGGCCTCATGACTCCGCTGTCAAAAGACTTGCTATTCAAGCCTGACTTCTTGACTGATAGTTCTTCTAACGATGGTTCTTCTAAGGAGAGTTCCTGTAGGGGTCACTATACTGAGTCTGGCTTTGTTAACGAGTACATCCCTCTCAATTTCGACAGGAGCGAGGACCAGTATTATGTTAGAGGATCGAAAATGTATATGGTGAGTGATGATTTAACTGTTAAACCATTGAGTATAACCTCCAGTATTTCTGCTATCAAGGAGATGAAGATCTCTCTATCTGATGTGGGAGAGGTGACAATGGAAGTTGGATTAGAAGAGGTAAGATTGGTGGTCATATTTGGATTACTCTTTGATGAGTTTATGCATTTGAGATTTGATTTGTTAGGATAGTTAAAACATATACTAATATAATATGAAAGCGTGACATATATAAAGTGAATTGAATTAGTTGGTGGATTGGCGCAGGGTCTAAGCATACTGAGAGCGGCTCTTACATCGACTACTGCTTTGACTGATGGCCTCATCAACCCAATATTGAAGAATCAACCTGTCACGGCCCCTTATCCCGAAGGACGGCTCAGCCGGAGCGTGACTAGGGTTGGGTAAAAGAAACGGGGAAGAAAGGAGAAAATACTTATAATTCTATAATCAATGAAATAATTAACTAATAGACTCGATCAATAGAGAATTAGGAGATGAACAAAGATAACGAAGAAAATCTCATAGCTCAAATATTATATAAGTATTCAAGAGAAGAAACTGTGCAAAGTTCTAATAGAGTTCGAAGGCACGAAGAAATAAAGATAGAGCAGTTATTCACTTACTGGTTCATGAAGCCAGTTATACATGCTTATCGAAATAAGATAATTGAAGTGTACAGCGGAAGTCTTTAACAAAATAGATACATATATGAAGATATGTATCTCTTTCTGAACCAAATTCAAAAGATGAACGAATCCCCTCTCAACACTGTCATCCTTGCCACCTCGCTCAACCTGCAAGTTTTTTTGGAAACACAAGCAGGGCTGAGTACTTGATATACTATGTGGGGTTATGCCAAAACATATAGTAAAATAATCACCAATCATGCATTTTACCGTTATCACAAGGTTTTATCAATACTTGTGTAACTAAAACAACTTTATTTCCATAAACCATTGGAGCGCGCCCCTATTTTCTTCCACACCTGTATTATCCATATCTGTAAGTACGCCGGCAAGGTGGCCACCTCACCGGACATTTCCATGCATAACCGGCCCACCTTTGGAGCACACAGTCACGACTTCGTGTACACATTACCTGGCTAGCGACCTTTGTCTAACTCAGGCTCGATCGATATAATGTTGGCAATCCAACACAGATAGGCATCACACATAAAACCAAAAATATTTTATGCATGAAAGGGTTTTGAGTCAATTAACTTGCTTTATTTTCAAAACATGCTTTATTATAGCAACATTATAATTTTCTTTGTAAGAACACTCACCTGGCTACAAAAGTGATTGAGCGGTCCTTGCTTCTTCTTCATGTTCCTTGGCCCTCGCCTCGTGATTGACCTTTAGAAAAATTCTCGTTTTAGAAGGTATTCGAGTCTTAGATATAATATTATTTCTAACTTGAGGTAATTATCTTCTATATTATATTTATATAACTATCGAGAGTTTTCGCAACTCAACACGACTTGAAAGAATATATATATATATATATATATATATATATATATATATATATATATCTCTCTTTATTACTCAAACAAATGATATTTATTAAAAAAAAAAAACACTACTACGAGTCCTTAAAAACATATTGGATATCAGCAACACTCTTATTAAATTAAAGTTTTTAAAAGTTTCTAGGTTTTAGAAAACCGGGGCATTACATTCTACCCCCCTTAAAAGAAATTTCATCCCGAAATTTGCGTACCTTCTAAGAATAATTTCGGATATTTATCTTTCATTTTCTCCTCAAGTTCCCATGTTGCTTCTTCATACCCGTGGTGTCTCCATAAAATTTTAACTAGAGGTATTGTCTTTGTTCTCAATACTTGCACCTTCCGGTCCAGTATCACCTCTGGTTTTTCCTCATAGCTCATATCTTCATTTAGCACTATATCATTTTGTTGGATTACATGTTTAGGATCAAACATGTATTTTCGAAGTTGAGACACGTGGAAGACATTATGGACATTCCCAAAGCTCGGTGGTAACGCCAATCTATATGCTACTGGGCCAATTCTTTCTAGGATCTCATACGGTCCTATAATCGACTATTCCCTTAGAAGGGGATACTTTCAAAAATACTTTATCTCCTACTTCAAAATTTAGCTCCGTTCGGCGTGTATCTGCATAAGATTTTTGCCGACTCTGGGCCTCTTGTATTCGCTGTCTGATTTTCCTAACAATTTCAATCATTTCACCAATGGTATCAGGCCCTAGAATTTTTCTCTCACCCACTTCGTCCAATAAAGTGGTGATCTACACTTTTTCTCATAAAGTGCTTCATAGGGTGCCATATCTACGGTGGCTTGATAACTATTGTTGTACGCAAACTCTATCAGTGGCAAAACATACTCCCAACTTCCACCTTGGTCTAAAACGATAGTTCTAAGCATGTCTTCTAAGGTTTGAATTGTTCGCTCAGATTGTCCATCTGTCTGTGGGTCTGTGGGTGGAAAGCTATGTTGAAGTTAAGTCTCGTACCTAACTCCTTCTGTAGGCTGATCCAAAATCTAGACGTAAATTTTGAATCCCTATCTGACGTGATTGACACATGAACTCCGTGTAGGCGTACAATTTCATGAACATAAAGTTGTGCCAACTTATCTGACCCATAAGTAATCATGATAGGTAAGAAGTGAGCAGATTTTGTTAATCGATCAACAATCACCCATATTGTCGTATTTCCTCGCTTTGATTTGGGTAAACTAGTCACAAAATCCATGGCGATATGTTCCCATTTCCATTCTAGAATTTCTAACGGTTGTAGCTTACCATAGGGCCTTTGATGCAAAGCCTTTACTTGTTGACATGCCAAACATCAATCAACAAAATAGGCTACATCTTGCTTCAATCCATCCCACCAAAATTTTTGTTTCAAATCTTGATACATCTTCGTACTCCCGGGGTGAGCTGTGTATGGAGTATCATGGGCTTCACTCAAGATTTCATTTCTCAACCCTCCATCACTAGGAACACATAGTCTTCCTTCATACAATACTGCATTGTCTGTTGCTTCGTGGTAACCTTTTAGGTTTTCTGATCTTATCTTGAGACACAACTTTTCCAGAGTTTCATCTCTTCTTTGTGCATTTATTATCATTTCTCTTAAGTTCGGTGTCGCCACAAGCGCTGCAACACAACCATCTACAATTTCTGGAGGATGAATTATTTCTAAATTCATCATCTAAAAATCTTGGATGAGTTTCTCTTCTCAAGTTAGAAGATAACCTAACTTCGATTGGCTTTTACGACTCAAGGCATCAGCTACTACATTAGCCTTGCCCGGATGGTAATTGATACCACAATCGTAATCCTTTACCAATTCAAGCCATCTTCTTTGCCTCATGTTGAGGTCTTTCTGCTCAAAAAAGTATTTCAAGCTTTTGTGATCTGTGAAAATTTCACACCTAACTCCGTATAGGTGATGTCTCCAAATTTTCAGAGAGTGCACAACTGCTGCTAACTCTAAGTCATGCATGGGGTAGTTCAATTCATGTAGTCTAAGTTGTCGGGATGCGTAAGCTATCACTTTCCCTTCTTGCATCAGAACACAACCTAGTCCAGTCTTTGATGCATTAGTATACACCGCGTATTCGGTTCCGGTACTGCTAGAACTGGTGTTGTCGTTAATCTTTTCTTGAGCTCTTGAAAGCTCTCTTCGCATTCCTCGGTCCACTTGTACTTGATTCCCTTCCTTAGTAATTGTGTCATCGGCCTCGCTATCTTTGAGAATCCCTCAATAAATCTTCTGTAGTAACCAGCTAAGTCTAAGAAACTTCTAATTTCATTTGGCTTAGTTGGCGACTTCCAATTGTGCACTGTTTCTACTTTCGCGGGATCCACTTTGATTCCTTATGCCGACACAATATGCCCTAGAAACATCACTTCTTTCAGCCAAAACTCACATTTGCTGAATTTGGCATACAATTTTTCCTCTCGAAGTTTCTCTAAAATTGTTCTCAAGTGTTCCTTATGCTCTTCCTCGCTCTTCGAGTAGATGAGTATGTCATCTATGAACACCAGGACAAATTTATCTAAGTATGGGTGAAACACTCGATTCATGAGATCCATGAATACAGTTGGGGCATTCATCAAACCAAAAGGCATTACTATGAACTCGTAATGGCCATATCTAGTTTGAAAAGCCGTCTTAGGTACATCTTCTGATCGGATCTTTAGTTGATGATACAGATCTCAAATCTATTTTTGAAAACGCCTTAGCACCCTTGAGTTGGTCAAACAGATCATCAATTCTAGGAAGAGGATATTTGTTCTTAAGCGTAAGCTTATTCAACTCTCGATAGTCTATACACATCCTCAAGGTGCCATCTTTCTTTTTCACAAACAAGACAGGTGCTCCCCATGATGAAACCTAAATCCAACAGTTCTTGGAGTTGGATTTTCAATTCTTGCAACTCTTTAGGAGCCATCCTATATGGAGCTTTCGATATCGGGGCTGATCCAGGTTCTAGATTGATAGTAAATTCAACTTGCCTATTTGGTGGTAAACCTGGTAATTCTTCGGGAAATACGTCTTGAAAATCTTGCACTATCGAAATATCTCCTATGGTTCTCTCAGTTTCAACCCCTCCGTTCAGGTAAACAAGAAAGGCTAGGCAATCCTTTGCCTTCATGATTTTCTTAGCTTGGAGAGCAGAGATAACCAATGTCATTCTGCCCATTCTGAGTCCATGAAAAGTAGTTGGTTCTTTTCCAGAGGGCTGGAAAGAAATTTTCCTCTCACCACATAGGATTGTGGCATAGTTTTGGGCTAACCAATCCATTCCTAAGATTATATCCGTGTCCCACATTAGCATAACATTAAGATTATTCGTGGTGATTCTATTTGTTCCAATCTCTAGTTCTAAGTTAGAGCATGCATGAGTAGTAGTCATGATCCCTCATGTGGGTGTGGTAACATTCATTTCATGACTAGTTCATTTTGGTTTCAGCTCTAAAGTATCACAACATGCACTAGAGATAAACGAATGAGATGCTCCAGTATCAAACAACACAACTATAGGGATATTAAGAAGCTTGCACATACCTGCCAAATTTCCTTTATTTTTCTCATCCTGCTTGGGCTTGATAGCAAAAGCTCTAGCATTTTGACGCTGGTATTGAGAACCTTGTGGCTGTTTTTCTCCCTGAATAGCCCTTAGAGGTTGGG
Organism: Mentha longifolia; assembly: GCA_001642375.2. Classification (NCBI taxonomy): domain Eukaryota; kingdom Viridiplantae; phylum Streptophyta; class Magnoliopsida; order Lamiales; family Lamiaceae; genus Mentha; species Mentha longifolia. The sequence goes on from CM038119.1 coordinate 2,087,041, forward strand.
GGTTTTGCCTATACTGTCCCTGAAAGTTCTGTCTAGGTTGAGCACTATGTTGTCCTACTTGGTAGTTTCTGGCAAAGTGGCCTTGTCGTCCACACTTAAAACTATTACTTTCACCAGCTCTACATACACCCATGTGGCCATTGCCACACTTAGGGCATGGATGGGTAATCTGTTGTCCTTGTTGGTTGTTTCCTTGTCCAGGGACATTCTGTCGTCCATGTCCCTGCGGAGTAGTTCCCTACCATGGCCTCTGGTTACTAGGATTCAACTGGTTGTTGTTTCCATGGTGATCATCCCACTTCCTTTTCCCTTTGTAGTTCTGAGAGAATGTTGGGGCCTGGGTTGGAGCTGGCACAGATACAGACGCCCTTCGCTCTTCTGGCATAATAGCTTTGATGTCCATGCTCGATTCAACAAATCGCTGTATGATAATCTTCCATCGCTGGCCAAAGACATACCGATCTCGTGCCTGAGGCCTGATCGAAATTTGTCTGCCATCTTCTCGTCTGTGTCCACCAGATGTGGAGCATACCTCAACAGTTCACTATATGCTCGGTCATAGTCAGTGACTGACATCTTTCCCTGCTTCAGGCTATAGAACTCGGCCTCCTTCTTAACCTTAAAAGCTTTAGGGATGTACTTATCATACAGTCCTGTCTTAAATTCTTCCCAAGTGTAAGCCTCCAGTCTTTCAGGAGTCAGAGTCCTCCTCTTAGCTTCCCACTAGAAGTCTGTAGCTCCAGATAGCTGAAAAAGAACGTAGGAGAGACGTTCCTAGTCGGTGCAGTGCAGGAAGTTGAAAATGTGTTCCACGGATCGAACCTAAAATTCAACATCTTCAAGTTTCCCTAATCCATTGAAAGTCGGAGGATTCTGTTTGAGGAATAATTCTTCAATCCTCCTCATTGGTGGTGGTGGTGGTGGTGTGAGTTCCCTTCCTTCCTCACGGTGATGTCCTCTATGCCTCCCTCCTCCTCGAGATCTTCCAACTCCTCATCTTCCGGACATTCTGCAATTTTAAAACTATCTTAAGGACACTTCTTATTGGTTCAACAAGATATAAACAATATATCGCTTCATAAAGAGGTCTTCGAAATATCATAAGCTTAATTAGATTCGATAAGGTAAGCATTTAAACAATAATTTATCTCTCATCTTTTCTCACGTTGATGTTTTACTACTAATGAGTTGGGAAACTCATTCAAACGTATTTTTACTAGTTTTCTTCTTGGAGAAAACAAAATTAAGAAACATGATATAATCATAGCTCTCGTTCTCATGGTATCAACCAATGATAGCACTCTTCTGAAGCTTTCTAACATCCTCGCCAAGGCAGTGGGAAACTCAATTCGTCTCGTCCCGATATGTGAGTAATGATATAATCAAAAATTATCTAAAGTATTTTTTTTTCTTTTTTTTTCTATGTTTTCAATACGCAAGCTCGTGAGTAGATCACAATCCACCAATCTTCTTTGGCAATATTCAACTATGATGGCATTTTGAAACTCATGAAATTTCAAACTTTTGAAAATTGAAAATGTCATAACTTCATAATATTATAAACTCCCAGCATAAGATCATGCAACTCATGCTTTTCCAATCTCATAAATTTTAACAACTGAAGCAAAATTTCAAAACTCTGGAATAGTAGTACCTGATTTTCACTCGAGCGTGGCATGGAGGCGTGTTGAGAGTTACCACAATCTTTTCTAAATAGTCTAGTGAATCCAACTAGACTACACTAGAAGAAATTTGGCTTAGAGCGAATAAATGCTCTGATACCACTCTGTCACAGCCCCTTATCCCGAAGGACAGCTCAGCCGGAGCGTGACTAGGGTTGTGTAAAAGAAATGGGGAAGAAAGGGGAAAATACTTATAATTCTATAATCAATGAAATAATTAACTAATAGACTCGATCAATAGAGAATTAGGAGATGAACAAAGATAACGAAGAAAATCTCATAGCTCAAATATTATATAAGTATTCAAGAGAAGAAACTTTGCAAAGTTTTAACAGAGTTCGAAGGCACGAAGAAATAAAGATAGAGCAGTTATTTACTTACTGGTTCATGAAGCCAGTTATACATGCTTATCGAAATAAGATAATTGAAGTGTACAGCGGAAGTCTTTAACAAAATAGATACATATATGAAGATATGTATCTCTTTCTGAACTAAATTCAAAAGATGAACGAATCCCCTCTCAACACTGTCATCCTTGCCACCTCGCTCAACCTGCAAGTTTTTTTGGAAACATAAGCAGGGCTGAGTACTTGATGTACTATGTGGGGTTATGCCAAAACATATAGTAAAATAATCACCAATCATGCATTTCACCATTATCACAAGGTTTTATCAAAATACTTGTGTAACTAAAACAATTTTATTTCCATAAACCATTGGAGCGCGCCCCTATTTTCTTCCATACCTGTATTATCCATATCTGTAAGTACGCCGGCAAGGTGGCCACCTCACCGGACGTTTCCATGCATAACCGGCCCACCTTTGGAGCACACAGTCACGACTTCGTGTACACATTACCTGGCTAGCGACCTTTGTCTAACTCAAGCTCGATTGATATAACGTTGGCAATCCAACACAGATAGGCATCACACGTAAAACCAAAAATATTTTATACATGAAAGAGTTTTGAGTCAACTTGCTTTATTTTCAAAACATGCTTTATTTTAGCAACATTATAATTTTCTTTGTAAGAACACCCACCTGGCTACAAAAGTGATTGAGCGGTTCTTGCTTCTTCTTCACGTTCCTTGGCCCTCGCCTCGCGATTGACCTTTAGGAAAATTCTCGTTTTAAAAGGTATTTGAGTCTTAGATATAATATTATTTCTAACTTGAGGTAATTATCTTCTATATTATATTTATATAACTATCGAGATTTTTCGCAACTCTACACAACTTGAAAGAATATATATATATATATATATATATATATATATATATATATATATATAATATCTTTATTACTCAAACAAATGATATTTATTAAAAAAAAACAACAACACTACTACGAGTCCTTAAAAACATATCGGATATCAGCAACACTCTTATTAAATTAAAGTTTTTAGAAGTTTCTAGGTTTTAGAAAATCGGGGCATTACACAACCAAAGTAATCCTATAATGTTAAATTGCTTAGAATTTGCATTTTGAGACATTGATTGTAGTAACATTTGGGCGTTATTTTCTGCTACTTTTATCTATGTTTAAATAGTCGTGTTATGTGCCATTCTTGAGTTTTAGTTTTAGTCTATTTCATTTACTGATATGGCATGCTAATAATATTTCATTTAGGGGAGTTTACTTTGGGTGATTAGGCCGGATTAATTAATTTTATCGGGCCTAATTTCATATTTACTTTGTAAGATTAAAAATAGAGTATTTACCAAGTCCGGTATTGGCCCGCATTTTATCCCCTAATTTGGTATTGAACATGCCATATCAATCACACCCAAACACGTAGGATTAGAAATAATCCTATCATATCCCATGTTTTATCATATCCTACTAGTGTAGTGCCCGTCAAAATTCGACATGAAGCACTAAATTTTTTAATTTTTAAGTAAAAAATAAAAAATAATGTTATTATCCATTTCAAAATGAAAGTTTTGCTACAATTCATATAAAATGTGTTAGCATTGAATTTTATTATAAAAAAATAAGTTAGAAAGATGTAGTAGCATTTATCAGTGTGTTAACGCCCATCGAAATTCGACGAGATCATTTTATGTCACATTTTTATAAGTATATATAATTTTTAAAAATGATATTATTATTATTACAAATTGTAGAATTTCGACTATTTTTATTAAAAAAAATATTAAGGCTGAACTATATTAGAAAAAAATAAGTCAATAAAATACATACTTCTCGTTTGGTTTCAATAGCTTTGAATGTTTTATTATTCACAGATAATAGAAAAAATAAGTTAATGAGGGTAGTATTTCTTGATAATCGTACTCATTTAATTTTTTTTGTTAATGCGCCCGTGGTATATATAATAGTTCAATGATGGATATGGTTTGACAATAATCACTTTATATCATAATTTTTAAGTAAAATTTAATATATTTAATTATTTAAAAATAATAGTATTGTAGCAATATATTAGGGAAAAAAAAATAGTATTAGATAATACTCCATTTGACAAAATAAGTCAATGCTATGTAGGATTTGTGGAGGAGTTGAGCTTCTTTTGCACTCCCTACGTCCCATTTCAATAGTCTCATTTCATTATTTTATACCTCACATATATTCAATGTATGAGACTTCTCATGTGGGACGGTGGAGTGTTATTTATTTAAAATGATAATAGTGTAACAATTTATTGAAATAATTGTTAAGATCAAAATCATATTGGTAAAAAAAAATGAATGGAAGATATAATTCGTAGAAAAATTGTACTTATTTTATATGTCAAACAATTTGTTGTTAAGGTAGTTGTAATACAAAAAAAAAAGGGGAAAGGTTAAAATTTCTTGAAAAGTTATACTCGATTTAAATGTCAAGCTGCCCGTTAATAATTGAAATACAAAAATAAGCCAAAAGAGATAATATTTCACAAGTCATCCGTTTTTCACATTAACAAAACATTAGGTTAGGAAAATATGTTATTTTTTTAGTAGTTTAGTTCAATTTGAATGTTAAGTTGCCCGTTATTCGATGTGATTTAAAATAAGTCAAAGAGATTTTCGGGTAGTTGTATTCATTTTGATTGACAATTTGTCCACTGTTCCAGTGTATGTTGTAGGAGACAGAGAAATGGTTGTCATTTCTTGAGTAGTAATATTTGTTTAGAATGTGAATTCATTTGTTGTTCATTGCCATTATGTATTTAATAAAAGATATTTCGGGTAATTATACTCAGTTTAATAAATTGAAATATTTTGCATTTACTCAATCATTTATTTATATTATTGTACATTAATGTATAGATATTTTTTATTCATTCTTTTTTTTAATTTTTGATTTAGACTATATGATTCAATAGGTGAATTATGATTGATGAACGATTAGTTTTTTTTTCTTTCCAAATGATTCAAATAAATAACGACACAACAATATTCAAAATGATCTTGTTAAATTTGTTGTCTTCTTTTATATGAGTAGTCTATTGATGGTATCTAATAAATAATCGACGTGAGATAGTTGATACTTCCTCCGGCTCAGAGATATTGAGCGCTTTCTTATTAATATGTGAGGTATAAAATAATGAAAAGGGTCAATATCTATGAGACAAAGGAAGTATTAAATAGATTTATTGAATTATAAAGCCAAAAACATGAGAATTTAGGAAAATATATATTTCAGAAAATTCATGATAATGCCACGTATATATGATTGAGATCAGTTTGTAAAAATAGAGATGAATAATTTTAAATGTGTGATGTCTTCTTTTATACGAGTTATCCATTGATAAAGTTCTATAAAAAATTCAATGTGTAATAACAATTTATAATAAAAAAATAAGTTAATCAGGGATAGTATTTTATAAAATTTTAGTCAATTTGATTGTTAAACCGCGCGTTCACTGTAATATAAAGGTAGGTCAATACGAGATTCCATTTCTTATGGAATTTTATTATATTTTGATTTCAAGCCGTTTGTTATTTAGATCATTCGGTGAAGGTGTAACATTTCTCTTGTAATTATAACTAATTTTAAATTTTAAGTTGGCCATTGTTTGGATCAACAATATTTAATACTTGTTCCAATATATATTGTACTCCGTACTATTATATTATTTATATAATAGTATAATTGAAAAAACTAAACCCTACAAAAAATACTAAACCCTACCAAAAAAAAAAACTAAACCCTACAAAAATACTAAACCTACAAAAATCTCAACCCAAAAAAAGAAAACTAAACCCTATAAAATAAATAAATAAATAAAATTTTAATTGTAAAATGTCTTATTTAGATTTAGTTAAAATATTATAGGATTTAATTAGCTAAAATTATTAATTTAAAATCTTGCACATTGTCGATTTAATTAGCTAAAATATTGTTTGCCAAAAAAATAAAACCCTATTCATGAATAAAATAAATTCGAGAAGCAATGGTAACTAAGATTTACAAAAAATGAATTTCTTACGCATAAAATTTTGAAAAACATACCAATAAAGGAAAACAAAAACTGGAATCATGATGTCAACCATAACTCTCCAAACAATTGAATTTAGAAATCAAAATTACTGATAAGCTAACCTTGATAATTTCTTATCAATTAGAAAATGATAGCGTAAGATATATAGAAGCGTGTGTGCATTGGAGATGTATACAAAATATATCGAGATATTGAGTAATTTTATGAATTAATTTAAGATATATATTATTATGAAATAATTAAAGATATATATCAAATTAAAGATACATATTAATTAGATTAAAATATTAATTAAGTAGGCAAAATTATGAGAATTTAGCAAAACAATCAAGAAAATTCGTGGTTGATTGACCTTTATTTTGCTATTATATATATATATACTAGTTTGTATCCCATCGAAACTCGACGGGTATCACTAATCACTTTATAATATATTTTATAAATAAAATGTTAAATAATATACTTTCCTTTACAAAAATTTGACAATAATAAGTATTGATACATACTAAAATAATTTTTAAAACTTATTGGCCAACGGCCCACCTCAAAATTGGTTTTGTGTCTAATATATTGTGAAGTATCTTAACTTTATTGGCCAATGGCCACCTCAAAACCGATTTTGTATCTACCTAATATATTGTCAAGTGTCTTAAATCAAAAATATATATTCTTTGTTATAAAAATTTGACAATTATATTAATTTCAAATACTAATTGGTCAACGAGTCACCTTAGAATGCTCATTTTATGTCAATAAAAATTTGACAATCATAATTAACTACACATACTAAAAAAATTCAAAAACCTTATTGGTCAATGGGCCACCTCAAAATCGATTTTGTATCTAACTAATATATTGTCAAATGTCTTAAATTAAAAAAAAAAAAAAATTGTTACAAAAATTTGAAAATCATATTTCAAAAATTTATTGGTCAACGGGTCAACTCAAAATGCTCATTTTGTGTCAATAAAAATTTGACAATCATAGTTATCTACACATATTAAAAGAAAATTTGAAAAAACTTATTGGTCAATGGGTCACCTCAAAATTGATTTTGTGTCTACTAATTTATTGTCAAGCGTTTTAAATTAATTTATTGGCTAACGGGCCACATCAATGCTCGTTTTGGGTCAATAAAAATTTGACAATCATAAAAAACCAATCTTATAGGATTTGCCATGAAAATATATTATAAAAAGATCTTATTTGGATATCTAGGATTCACGCGACTATGTGGAATTAAATTCTTCTTCTTCTTCTTCTTCTTTTCTTCTTCTTCTTCTTCTTCTTCTTCTTCTTCTTCTTCTTCTTCTTCTTCTTCTTCTTCTTCTTCTTATTATTATTATTATTATTATTATTATTATTATTATTATTATTATTATTATTATTATTATTATTATTATTATTATTATTATTATTATTATTATTATTATTATTATTATTATTATTATTATTATTATTATTATTATTATTATTATTATTATTATTATTATTATTATTATTATTATTATTATTATTATTATTATTATTATTATTATTATTATTATTATTATTATTATTATTTATTATTATTATTATTTATTTAAAGAACAAATATATAGACTTTTAGATAAATATGGGATGGAGGATATAGAGAGCGCCACGTAAGCATGCCGATCGATGTGGTGCTCCGAATTCGCAACGGAATTAATTTAAAGTTAAAATATATACCCAAAATACTAAACCCTACTAAAAAAAACTAAACCCTACAAAAAAAAATAAAAATAAACCTACTAAAAAAAACTAAAACCTACAAAAAAAAAAAAAACTAAAACCTACAAAAAAAAAACTAAACCCTACTAAAAAATACTATACTAAACCCTACAAAAAAAAAAAAAAAAACTCAACACTAAAAATAATAAAGAAAAAAATGAAAAGCCAACATAAATGTTTGAATTTCCCGTAAGCATACCGATCGACGTGGTGCTTCGAGTCCGGAACATAACTAATTTAAAATATATACCCAAACTAAACTGATTTTTTCTCTCTATAGTCTTGATTTAATGTTAACGCCTATCTATGCTTCTATATTATGCAGGAATTTCTTCGATTCCGACATCAATAAAGGGATGCTCTGCCATTATAGAGTCATACTTAGGGTTGGTTCAATTCTTTGTCACGCATATAGTTTGATTGGAATCAGGGCTACCCCTTGGCCGCAATTCGTATCTGAAAATTAATTACCCTTTCTTCTTGTGTTTGTGTCTTCTTACAGGAATAATGCACTGTCTTCATTACCTGCAGAAATTGGTTCATTGAATCAGCTGGGGACATTTGATCTGCAATAAAACCAGGTGATTTCCCAAATTTATAATTAAAGTTTCTAAACCATAAGTTTCTATAAAATCTCAGTTGTGTGATCCTCCCCTGTATTAGAGCTTGATAGAGTTTGGTCAAACTATAAGTCATCTATCATGAAAATATCATACACTAAGTGGTCTTGTTGCTGTGAATTGTATCTTTTCGGGATGCAGTTGAAAGAATTTCCTATGGAGGCTTGCAGTTTGTGCCTCTCATTTCTCAACATGTCTAACAATTCAATGTCTGGTGTGCCTTCTGAGATTGGTAAGGCTATATTGTTCTTCTGTTATGTCTAAAAATCTCAAATCAAGATTATAATGCAGTTTTTGACATTGCTTATCATGGAGCAAACATGTTCTAATTTTAGTGAGTATTTTAACAAGTATTGATTTTGGTGAGGGGATAGATCAATCTAAAATGGATCAGAATCAATGTGATTGAAAATGAGACGAATGATTCTAGTGCTTGCAAAGAACAAAGAGTTAAAAGCAATGAAGGTAATAGTTGTCACTTTAATTCACTTATCATGCATATTTATGAGTATTTGAATGAAGGTAATAGTTGTCCTTGTAGAAATACTGCTTTCTTCATTCCTTCCTTCATTTCAATTCTTTCTCAATGCATATATAAGTAGCTGTGGAACATATGTGCTTTCTTAAAATGAAATCATAGTTAATAAACATTTCCTGCATTTGATTGTTTTTCTTTCCTTTCTATTTTTATATACATAAAGATCTTTATGTTTACTGTTTAGGTGATAATTTTTGTGAGAATCAAGATAAAGATAATTCATTTGCCCAAGAAGAACATACAATTACAAATAAAGAAGGTAATATAACAAAGTATATTATTTGTATTTTGTTGTTCTTTGTATATTCATTTTTAACATATAAAAAAACAGGTGCTGATATTGTTGAGGAGCTAGATCAACCTCAAATGGATGGAAATCAAAGCTATATCTGAATCTTATCTAGATATGTTTAGTGCTGGGAAAGAACGAAGAGCTATTAACGATGAAGGTAATAATTGTCACTTTTATCCTATAATTTATCAAAAGTGCCAAACTCTGTGAAATAATGTGCCATTCTGTATGGGTTAAAGTGCCAATCTTTGCCAAAAATCTATATTGATGCTACTTGATATTGCAACACAAAATATGATAACTATTCTCATCACTTCTTACAGTTCACACCATTCGTTTGTCTGGGTCTCTCATTGGCATCAAGACACAAAGTTTTGAAGACATATATGAATTATATTGCAATCATGCTCTTGAAGTTGGCTTTAGTGTTCGAAGATCATCCACAAAATATAATAGTAGAGGGGAGGTAGTTGGTAAATATTTAGTGTGCTCATGTGAAGGAACTAGGAAGGAAACAACCTCTAGTTCAATCAATATAAAACAAGGTAAAAAGAGACCATTTAACATCACACGGACAAACTGCAAGGCATCTTTGAATGCAAGATTAACTGCTGATGGTTTATTTGAAGTTGTTGGCCATAATACAAAACACAATCACACACTGTCTAGGAGAGAATGGAGCTACATGCATCATTCTCAAAGATCAATCAGTACAGAGAAGGCTCTTGTTATTGAGGATATGATCTCTTGTGGAATGAAACCTATGGATTCATTTCGATATATGGTACAAGATGCAGGGGGTGAAGATGTTCTTGGTCATACAAAGAAAGACCACCTGAATTTTGTGAACATGTTGAAAATGAATGCAATAGAAGGAGGAGATGCACAAACCCTCATTGATATTTTGCAACAACAGTGTGTTGAGGATCAAGAGTTCTTTTTCAGAGTCAAACTTGATGATGATGGTAGATTGTGCAATGTATTTTGGAGAGACTCAATGATGAAAGAGGATTATATGATATATGGTGATGTTGTCGTGTTTGACACAACATATAGAACTAACAAGTATAATCTAATATGTGCTCCATTTGTTGGGATAAACAATCATTGGAAGAATGTTATGTTTGGTTGTGCATTCATTGCAAATGAGAAGATTCAGTCATTTGAGTGGTTATTTGAGGTTTTCAAGAAATCCATGGAGTGTCGATGTCCTGTGACATTATTTACAGATCAAGATCAAGCAATAGCAAGTGCAATAGAAAGGGTGTTCCCTACCACTAGACATAGATTATGCATATGGCATTTGTATCAGAATGCACTAAAACGTTTAGGTAAGCTGAAATCCAACAAGTGCTTTGAGGAGGTGTAGGAGAAGTGTTTGACTGGATGTACAAATATTGAAGAATTTGAGCAATGTTGGAGCTCCATGATCTCAGACTTTGGATTGCAAGAAAATTCTTGGTTTAAGAGGTTGTATAGTTTCAAAGAGAAGTGGTGCAATGCCTACAACAAAGATTTCTTCTCTGCTGGGATCCTATCATCACAAAGAAGTGAGAGCACAAACAACACAATAGGATTTAATGCGAAGAAGATAACAAGTTTGAATGATTTCTATACTATCTTCAAGAAAACACTCGAACGTTGGAGAAGTGCCAAAGCAAATGATGAATTTCAGTGCTCAAGAGCAAGACCTGCATCATCCTTCCCTATGACAGGAATTATCAGGCATGCTGCTGAGGTATATACTCTTACAATTTTCAGAGATTTTGAAAAGGAACTCTTAAAGTCCTTTGCCACCTCCATTACTTGTTTGTTTGAAGATCATAATAGTAAACTATATCAAATAATACATTTTGATCATAGCTTCCAAGTAAGATACTGTGCAATGGGATCTTTGGTGAGTTGCTCATGCAAGAGGTTTGAGGAATGTGGGCTACTATGTTGTCATATCTTGAGGGTATTGCATGCACATTCAGTGAATCAAATACCACAATGTTATATTATGAAAAGATGGACAAAGGTTGCCAAACAAGATCTGTGGGATAAATCAAAAGTTTCATGTGAGAAGAGTACAAAATTTGCTCCTTGGAGACATCAAATGGTGAGAAGATTCTACAGTGCTATTCTAAAAGCACAAGAAAATGAAGATGACAGATTGGTTGTTGAAGAAGGATTGAAAAGTATCACTTCTTCACTTGATGCGTTGATGGCTGCAAGGGAAAAAAAGAATCAAATGCAAGACGTTGAAATATCAAGCTCGTTGATTAATGTGGTAGATCCTCCACGTTCAATCACAAAGGGAAGAAAAAAAGGTAGAATCAAAGGATATCTTGAAAAAAGTAAAAAGAAGAAGAAGACTTGCAATGCACCAAATCCAAGTCAGTTGAAGGAGTTTGGTACCAAAACTTCAAATACAAGATTATTTTAGAAGATTCCACTGTAAGTTTTCTTTTAATAAATGGTAAAAACTTTAAGCTTATTTGATAAATATTATGTGTCTCTTTTATTTTTATTTTTTTCTTCTTTGTTTTATTTTTAAATGGAGCTTAACTTCACTATATGTGTTTTTTTTATTATTGTATGTGTGCAGATGACAATGGATGGTGGTGGAGTCATTGAAGTTCTTCTTTCTCAATGTTCATTTAGTGATTAGTTGATTTAAGTGATATTATTCTAGATTATGGATTCTTGATCTGCAAATACTTCATCGTGATGGATAGCGTAATTGTTCAGAAAAAGTTTACTAAATTTTAATTAATTATTTTTTGATTGGAAAGGTTGTCGATTTGTTGGGTTCAAACAAGAATTGACACTTTTGTTCTTTAATATTGGCACTCTTGTTCATAAATATTGGCACTTTAAAAAAACATAATAAAAGTCAATTATTTTGCCCCTTAAAGTGTGCGAACATGGCTTGATCTCTCATAAGGTATCGTATACATAGGTGTTAGAACGTTGAAATAATTGAAAAATTGTCGATTTGTCTGGTTCAAAAAAGATTGGCACTTTTGTTCTTTAATATTGGCACCTTTTTCATAAAAATTGGCACTTTTCATGAAAACTATAATAATCGATTATTTTGTCCCTTAAAATGTGCGAACATGTCTTGATCTCTCATAAGGTATCGTATACATAGGCGTTGGAAGGTTGAAATAATTGAAAAATTGTAGATTAGTTGGGTTAAAAAAAGATTGGCACTTTTGTTCTTTAATATTGGCACTCTTGTTCATAAAGATTGGCACTTTTAGTGAAAACTATAATAATCGATTATTTTGTCCCTTAAAGTGTACGAACATGTCTTTATCTCTCGAAAGGTATTGTATACATAGCCATTGGAAGGTTAAAATAATTGAAAAATTGTCGATTAGTTGGGTTCAAAAAAGATTTGCACTTTTATTCTATAATATTGGCACTCTTGTTCATAAAGATTGGCACTCTTAGTAAAAACAATGAAAGTCGATTATTTTGTGCAAACATGTCTTGATCTCTCGTAAGATGTTGTATACATGGCCGTTGGAAGGTTACAATAATTGAAAAATTGTCGATTTGGGTTTTTAAAAAAGAATGACACTTTTGTTCGTGTATATTGGCACTTTTGTTCATAAAGATTGGCACTCTTAGTAAAAACAATGAAAGTTGATTATTTTTTGCAAACATGTCTTGATATCTCATAAGGTATTGTATACATGGTCGTTGGAAGGTTACAATAATTGAAAAATTGTCGATTTGGGTTTTTAAAAAAGAATGGCACTTTTGTTTGTGTATATCGGCACTCTTGTTCATAAAAATTGGCACTATAAAAAAATACAAAAAAATTTGATTATGTTGACAATTAAAGTGTGCAATCATGTCTTGCTTTCTCGTAAGTTATCATATACATAAGCATTGAAAGGTTACAATAATAGAAAAATTATCGATTTGTGGAGTTCAAAAAGATTGGCACTTTTGTTTATATATATTGGCGCTCTTATTCATGGAAATTGGCACTTTTCATGATACTCTTATGATGGCAGCATATGCATGCATGCTTCACAAAACTAACCAAACTCAAAGAGACCGAGCACTTATTTCTCAACAATAAGCAACCTGCTGCAAACATCTCTATTGCATTGCAACAAAAACTATTATCATCATCATACCAATCCAACAAAACTATTATAATCCAACAAAAATATTCAAGGACAAATAAAGCCAACTTATACTGACAAAAGTCACCAAATCAAGATTTAGTTATGCTAGAAAGATGATATTGCATTCCATATATCTAAGCAACAGACATTACATTAGATATAATCTATAAATCCAGTATGGCCTAAATTTGGATGGCAAAACATTCAACATAGTAAATAAATTTGTAGTTGCTGAAGAAGAGCTTCCTACCCTAACAAACATATTTCTCACAATTCAGCAAAGTTGCATACATCCTAACTCAAAATAGCAAGGCCAAAAAAGTTGTAAGCATCCAAAATGTGAACTTCCCTCTAGATAATCAATCAAGAACCTGACCCATCACTTGCAGCTACGAGACCAAGAATACATTTATAAAGCCTCCTCCAAACCACAGAAAACTCCTAAATCAACCAAAACAAGAAAATCACAACATCGTCCACAATCCAAATTACATAAAACTTAATGATATTCTATAATCCAAATTAGATAAATCAAAATAGATAAAACATACCAATTCAGCTGACTTCATACATCACTTCTGCCTTTTCAAACAAAATTCAGCAACTTTACTCAAAACTTGACTCCTCAAGTCATTAAGATGAGACAAAATAATCCTAGAGCAATACATTGCTCTCAACTTTTTTTCTGGTATGTGGCTTAATCCAAAAAGAAAAACAGATAGATAATAGTCAATATTTTATCTATGTACATAAAAGAAGAAATGAAACATAATCAAATTTTCCTTACCTTTGTCAAATCTGGACACTCGTAACTTCCACCGACAAAATTCTCCATGTGGTTCAAAAGGTATACACCACAATCAACGTTTCTTTTGGTATCTTGCCATGCAAATGCCACATTCTCAATCTGAAAAGATCTTATCTCAATGCCCTGTGGGTGGTTACTTTCTTCAAGAAAGGAACCAAAGTGTTCTCTCTACATAACAAATATCTTTAATTAATACACATTTGAATAACTAAAAATAATTAAAGTATATAATTACCAATGTCTCTACGATCTTCCAATAGATAGTCCCATCATGACAATTGGCCTTTTGGTTGTCCAGATAAAATATCTTTCTTTGAGGCAAAGAAATGACAGCAACAAAGTAGTGCAAATTGAAGCAGATGGGTACGAAGAACTACAATAAAAACAAACAAAATAAATTGTATAGCGTCATAATAGAACTATTGTATAATCTCACGCATTTATATCTTACCATTTGTATTGTATTCAGATCATTCCGCTGTTTCATATCACTCAAGCATTTGAGCCAACAACCTTTGAGTGATTTCTTCATTTGTTCAACTTTTTCAGATTTAGCATCAGACTCAAGTTCTGAAACTTTCACAAGATATGACTGTAACAAATAATTAAAAAATGTTAATACCTATATCATCATATCAATTAAGTATAAACTTTGTTAAATCGAAAAACTTACTGAGTGTTGCGTGTTGAAAACAAATTTTTGTATCTGAACTGAATTCTTCCAAGACGTATAAATTTCAGTTTTGCTGATGACCATTGACCAGATATCAATTATGCTTGATTCAATTAAAGTACCATCTCTCAATGATTGTATAGCAGAAAAGTGGACAAAAAATTTGCCCTTATGTGCAAACACGTTGCTCCTACAAGATGCAGACTTAGGATCAAGACAATTGAAATAATGAATATTCTTACTATTTAAAAACTGCTATTCTTACTCCTACTCCTACTACTGCTACTACTACTATCATCTTCATTAGTATTTATTTAGGAATATTTACGAGAAGCTTTCATGCCCTGGATATGAAAGCAGCAGAGCAGAGATTGTTCAACAACTACTCATACATTTGATTGCTTCCATGCTCATAAGAAAATGTTAAATTGAATAGGAAGGAATAGAGATCTGACTTTCAAGAAGACCTGAACACAATTCCATCACACAGCCATGCTTAAGCCCTAATACTCTACTTACTATTATTGTTCTAGAGCAACTAACTGTAAGGTTTAAGAACACTTACTCTATTTTAGGACGATGATTGCAAAAGAAGCAAAAGTCTGCAATATCCTTCTCCCTCCTGCTCAGACCAGAGAGGTATCTACTATTCCTATGCATAAATATAGACTTGAATGGTGATTTTTCATCAATACTCCAATCGGTGTCCGGACAACAATGCATTGGATCAACTATACTCAACTCCACATAATCTATATATACAAAAAAATTAAGTAAACATTCAGCTGACTTAAATAATATCCTATAAAAACTAATCATCAGATTAAATTAATCTACAATATTATATCATACATAATATATCATATCTAAAAATATTGAAATAATAAAAAGGATACCTTCATCTTCAGAATACAATCCATCCTTCATGGATATGACACAAGTATCAGAATCATCAAGGTTATTCAACCCCATACGACCTACTGAAAAATGACAAAAGATTTACTGAAATTAAAAAATATAATGAAGATTTCATAAGTTAATACACACACACACACACACACACATATATATATATATATATATATATATATATATATATATATAATACCTTCATCAGTTACTCCAGGAATAATATTGTCGATGTCAGGTTGAACTTCATCGGGAGTTAACAAGTTGAACTTTGGGTAATCATCGCGATTCAGGGCATTCATCAGCCTAACATTCTCCACCAGTTCATCAATACGCTTAAGGAATTCTTCATCGTAGAAGATTTCTTGGCTATTGGACGCAGGAGAAGTAGAGTGTGCTGGAGATGAAGGTTTTGTGGTGGTTGTCTCCTCTTTTTTGGAATTCTTTTTAATGTCACTCAGTCTGGACAAGTGGTTGTGACTAACCACATTGAAATCCCTTTTCAGAAGCAGGTAAGACTCATGCAAGGCCTACAAAATACAATTTTAAAAAAAACGTAAGAACAATTACAAACACAAGACACATATTGAAATAATTATGGATGCTTACATTTTTTGCAATACCCTCGATCTCGATATCATCCTTTTCACCTCGGGGCAGTTTGTATGTGATGAATCGCCCTTTTTCATCATCATCCTCAACAGGAATGTCATCAAGGCTCACAGATTCTTCCCTATCTATTCTATCAATAGCTTTACATAAAGCTACATCTTGAGATTTTCCATCTCTGCCACTAATTGGGTATTTTCCTTCTACCCATTTTCCTATCCCAAAGAGACAACCACCTTTGAGCTCATCATCTAATCTACCATTTACCCTTTTGGAATCCCAATGTTGAATCAAGGGCAAGGTAGAATCCTCAGGAATACCTTGCCACATAAACTGATGAAAGTACAACAATGGAAGCACCAACACACACCCACTAACATTCTTTTTATCCTTTATGCTAGTTAGAGCTTTACACAACTTTTCTAGTATGAAACTACACCAATCTAGTGAGGAGATCTTATGTATGTCAACCAAAGATCTGAATATAGACATATCAACTACATAGTTCATACTAGGTGTGAGAAAGGTGGACAGTGCATATAAAATAAAAAGCCTAATAAAATCAGCACCACCATCATCCAACCCATTTTCCTTACTACTTTTCAGCAGATTCAGTAGTGATGAAGCTTTCACATTCTCCCCCAATTCAAATCTTTGCTTGAAATCATCTAGAAACGTACTAATACTAGGCTCATCATCCCTTTTCATTTTCAAAATAGGATTCCCCTCGTTCCTAGGAAGCAGAAACAGATCTTCAATATCACTAAGGGTGACTACTATGTTCTTACCCTCCCCGAAAGATAGAACATGAGTGATTGGGTTGAAATTCTCTATAAACCAATATATTTTCTTCCATTATATGTAAGCCAGCCCTTTCATTTTAAGAATCCCCCCAAAACTAATAGATATAAGAGACTGTTTCTGGGCATCAGTGAAATTTTCAACTAAAAGACAAACTCCACCTGGCCTACACCTTATATTGTATCTGCAACATTAGTATATAAAAAACACATAAAACATTGGCACTACTATTCAGAGAAATTGTCACTTTTATATATAACACTTGTCGCTAAAAATGAAAAAATAAGAAGTATACCCCTCATCTGCTTCCTTAGTGTGTTTTGTCTTCTTCTTCATTTGCCTATCATCTCTTTCTTCAGATATTCTTTTTCGTTTTGTCTTCATTGAACTAAACCTATTAAACAAACAAAACAAAAGAAAACTGAGTCTAACTGAACTGAGTCTGTACAGAAAAGCTAGGATACAATATCCTACTCTTTGTAACAGTAGCAGTAATTCAAGTTACTAATAATGCTATTCATTCAACAAGATTTACCATACAGGGAAAGAAACATAAATAAAAACAACCAAAAAAGAAGAAGCAATTCTAATTAACAGAAAGCGGAACAATAGAACAAAAGCTTTAACATTGTTAATCTGCAGCTGCATCACAACACAAAGCACCAACTCGCATCATCATTGCGTGAGTGATCCAAAATCTCCAAATCAAGCGTGAATAAAAGGAATTTCTTATGAAGCTCAAACCAATTTCAAAATTTATCAGAATCTAGTAAGGAAGGAAAACTCAAAACGGACATAAATCAATTAGTGATTTTAGCTCGTGAAGAGATTCATTCAGCTGAAGCACATACACTCAATACACTCTCCGACGGAAATGCAGCTTGATTGTAACGTGCTAGATCGCAAATTTTGGAGCTCCGACGGAAACTAAAGAGATGAAAGTCGGCCGCACGGCGGTGGTAGTGGCAACTCTACTTCGCAGAGGACGAGAAAGAGTAAATGGGATCCTCCAATTGCAGATTGATAGAAATTGGGGATCCTCCAATAGAAAGGTGAATAGTACAGAAGAGAGAGGTGGTTGTGTAGAGTGGCGATGGTGGCGGCGGTGGCGCAGGTAGGGGCGGTGGAGGGGTGGTATGTAGGTGGTGAATTGAGAAATGGCGGAAGAAGCAAGAGACGGAAAGAGGAACACGATTTTTTTATTTTTTTTTAATTATATGTGAGCGGGCCGGGCGAGTCGGCTATGGGCCGGGCTGAGATCCGGCCACACCGTAGGAATGGCTGACAGGAGTTTTTGCCATTAAAATTTGAATACATCTACTCGACAAATGTTGCCCTGCAAACTGTTGATCCATACAATAGGTTGGTTGGCATTCAAAATTAATACTATAATTAACCGAGAAATGTTACCCTCCAATAGACGGTCAAACAATGGGCAACTTGACATTTAAAATAAATACAACAACACAACAAATATTATCTCTCAAAACAGTCGACATAAACAACAGGGGGCGTGATTTTTGCAATAAATATAACTACCTAAAAATATTACATTGAAATGAATCACTGACAACAAATGTTACCCTCAAATGATTGAACTAAACAACGGGAAGCTTGGCATTGAAGATGAATACGACTACCCTTACACAAATGTTATCCCTAAAAATAGTCGACCCAAATAACGGACGACATGATTTTTTGAAATAATTATAACTACCAAAAAATATTACATTAAAATGAATAGCTGTCAACAAATGTTTTCTTAAACGGTTGAACCAAACAATGGGCGCTTGACATTCAAAATGAATTTCAACTACCCCGACACAATTGTTATCCCTCAAAGTGATTGAACCAAACAACGGGCGACATGATTTTTGAAATAAATATAGTTACCCAAAAAATATTACATTAAAAGTGAATGCAACTGCCAACAAATGTTTCTCTCCTATGGTTAAACTAACGGGCGGCTTGACATTCAAAACGAATACAACTACCCGATAAACATTATATCTAATGGATAATTTAAACAACGGGCACCTTTGTATTCAAAATGAATATAACTACTTGACTTGAGAAATGACAACGTCTCAAATGAGCAATCTAAAAAACGGGAGGTTTGACATTCATAATAGATACAACTACATAAGAAATTCAACTACCGATCCCAACAATGGCTGCTATGAAAGTATAAAATAATTAAACTGCAAGAGAAAAAATATTCATTAACCTAATTCTACGTGACATGTGAATTTTTTTAAATAATATTTACTCTAAATTATCCTAACTATGTAGTATCATTTAATAATTAAATATATTAATCAGTAAAAAATAATATATATAAATATATACATATATTGTCTGATCTATGTCAATTAAAATTTGAATACATCTACTCGACAAATGTTATTTAAACTGAACGACCGTGTAGGTTATTCATATATATTTATTATATATTTGTTCTTTAAAAAACTTTGTACTTTCATATAAGTTTAAACTAAACGACCGGGTAGGTTCGGACAATGCCTTATGTTGGTCGAGGAGTCAATGGATTAGATTTTTCTTTTTTTGTAATAGCCGTAAAAATCCGTTCTAGAAAATCGACCATTAATAAAATTATATAGCTATTTATTAGCTATTGGAGGACGGATTAGCTTAATGAATTATTCTCGAGCTAGATTAAATTATATAAAATGTTAGCTATTTAAGAATAGCTTAACTCATGATTAAATTAGCATGAAAATGCTATAGCACCTTTAATTCCGGGAATAAAAATAACGATAGAGCCTTTCGCTATGTTTTCCGGAATGAGCTCGAGTTATAGCACACGTATTGTGAAGCTAAGATAAAAGATGAGTATGCTCGAAGAACATAGATGATATTCGAAGTTAAACTTCGATAATGTCATAGTCGAGTATATATATATATATATATATACTCGAAGGTGCATGATGATTTACGAGCATAAGTTTATTTATCATTTTAATTTCTTAATTGCTTGTTAATGTCGATGCTTAGTTAATTAATTCTGGGATGATTATTTGATGAATGTGACTATATTAGCATGTGTATTAAAATACACATAGTGATGATATATCACTTACATTTATTGTGTAGAAATTCTACACTAGATGTTTATCATCTACAATCATATTATTATTTGGGGATGAAGTGTGACACGTATTTTATAATAGAGTGTCACGTATCCAATTATGGAAACTATATAAATTATAATTATACACTAAGTAGATTAATTAGTGGGGAAAAGTGCACAAGTGTGTGCATGTGTGCGTTTGTGCGCGTGTAGGTGTGTGTGGGTGTCGAGAGTGAAGGAGAGGGAGAGCAAATATATATAGCCCTCTTACCCATCATCCACCTCATTCTTGAACCTACACTTTCTCACTCTAAGAAGACAAGAGAGAGAAGCTCTCAGTTACATCATCTTCTCCGACAACACCCCACCACCAAACCTCCATCACCGCCGCCGGAAATCACCACCACCACCACCGATCATTCTAAATCTATGCACCCCCACATATTTCGACATGTAGAACAAGAATATGGAGTCGAATTCCTCATCCAAGCTCCACAAGTAGGACATGCAGCCCCCAATTTCTTGATGATCGAAGGACACTTCGATCTTTTCCTTTCTTGAGGTGAGATTCTTCCTCCTCTTGATGAATTGAGTCTAGATTCTTGTTGTAGAGTAAAATTAGAGCACTATCTTGATAGATACAGTTTCGGCCTTGAGAAGAAAGTTAGTGCATGTTCCAAATTCTTTGATCATCATCATCTCCATTATGTTCTAAGTTCATTAATATATTCTCCATGTTTTTCCTCTTAATCGAACATGACTAGCCTCTGTATAGGTCTCCAATACAGGTATTCTTCGTGTTCTTAAGCTCAAATAACGATTTAAACCAAGTAGAGGTCGAATTCATAAGTGTTGGCTGCGTTTCTGTCTTAGACATTTTGTCGAACATCTTATGTGCATATTTTATTCTACTTTGATCTGCGATTTCGAACGCCTTTCCAATCTTATCTCGTTTCGAGTTTTAAATGAAAGTTTTAGAAAATGTTTCCAGATTTCCAAAACACTTTGAATCACCCCAATCCGAGTTTGTATGCGTGAGATATGATTTTTAGAAGTCGGGTATCAAACCAGTCATTTCTGCAGAAACAGCTCCAGTCCCGATTTTGATCTCTGTTTTTAACCATGATCCTTTGTTTGTCTTAAAAACATGTTAACACGAAAGTTTTAGATCGTAATGTGAACTTTCCATCTGTATAGTACTCGCCCTGATTAGTTAAGTATAGCTCGAATTATCCTAGCTCAAATTTAGTCATTTGAAACGGTCAAAATCCCACTTTCAGCACTTATGTTCTTCAAAGAAATAATTCTAGATTTCGACTCTCAAGTTTATAAATTCTAAAACTTAAACATGTAGTGACCCTGTATCTTAGTCACCTAGCTTGATCAATCATTCTTAGTTTGGTGTCCAATTACTCGAGATATAAATGGTTTTCCAAACTATCGCCATTCGGCATTGTTAAATAAATGAACTTGATTAATCAACTTATTTCATGACATGCTCGCTTTCGATCTCTGTAAAGTCCTCCTCATTCGAAGCCATTATTCATTAGCCATCATTTATAGTCGAAATATCTCGGGTCGAGCAGCACATGCAGCTACATGATTTAATTCCTTAAGCTTAAGTATTCGGCCTTCGGCTAAAACCTTAGAACTTAAGTTTGAATTCATAGATTGATCTTACATGATCGAATCCTAATTAAGTACATTCTCTTATCATCCATTTAACCCCTTTAATTTGATATACAAGGTAATGCGAGTGTGATGATAGGACAAAGGAATAATAGCTTGATAAGTAGTATCGTTATACTTAGGTAAAAATTTATCTAAGTGTAGCTACATTATTAAGGGTTGATAACATATGTTCGATGTGTTATTAGTACACTAGCATTAATGTGTGTATGATATGTGATTCATTATCAAGGTACGAGCCACGAAGCACAAGGCGACATAGTGGAGACAAAGATCAACCCTCGGAAGCTCTGAAGAGTGAGCTCTTATTTTATATAAAGCAAAAGCATGAATGCATCTTATTAATGCTAAGCATGATTTATACTGCCTGGGCATGATTTATATAAAGCTTTAGACTTGCCAAGTTTATTTGCATGCATGTACCGGTATACGACAGCTTAACGATCGGCCCTTCTAAATCGAGACGTCAGTTGGGTAAGTGCGCACACAAAGGTAAAGGTGTCTGAGGGGATGGCCACTCCTCGACACTATTCTAACTCTTATTGTAGACTTGGTTACTCATATTGATTATTACCAGCATAGCTCATGATCATTAGCATAAAGCATTTTGAGAAGCATGCAACATGATTTTTGAAATAACAACTCAGGTTCGTTCATAAATCCCCTGAGTATGTTTAATTGGGCAAGTCTATCTATAGCCATAATGACATCTTTCTATTTTGGCGATGAGCTCACTTGGTACATTTTTGTAGTGACGCCTGTACGTATTTCTGAACGTGCAGGTTAACTGGAAGCGAGGAATGAAGGGAGACGAGCCAGGAGTTGGGATATTACGGTTGTAGCCATGTGTCGTGTGTCTTCATACATACTTCACAACTATGTTTCCGCTGACATTCCAAACTCTTAATAATTAACAAGTTGAGTTGAGTCATGAGATGTTTTATATATTAATTAAAGTTCACTCATGAGTCTGTAATATAAATAATGTCAAGAGTCAGTATGTAAATAGGTTAAAGGTCTCGTCTCTTTATACACTACTTCACTCGTCATGTTTCACTACTTCACATGCTACTCTTAAATAAATAAACTATTTTTCTGCGCACTCTAATGAGATAAAGATGTCTAAATTATTCATTAGTCACTTTAGATCTCCAACCAACAGCGATTGCTCAGCCACTTCATAGTGCACTGGTCTTCAAGGCGCGTTTTCACATGCTCTGGGGGTCGGGGCGTTATATTTTTGCATGGTTTAGTTTGTGAGATTATCTTTTACAAGTTTAAACTCCTTATTCCCCAACTCACGTGGTATTTATTACCACATTAGATGTTGATATTAGTAGTGCACACGATGAGTGGATGATCAATCATTTATCTATTTTTAGTAATTTTGAATTATTATTAACTTTTTAAATCATATTTTTAGTAAATGTATTATAAATATTATAGCATAAATGTATATTAATAATTTTTAATAAAGCAATTAATAATAGACGTAACAAAAGTATAATTTTAGGCAACAATTTAATTTTATTTCTTCTATTTTTAATTTTTTAGTAAGTACTGTATTTTTTTAATTATTTTTTAATTTGTTATTTTTAGTAATTCTATATATAAATATTGCATCATAAATGTACATCAATAATTTTTAATGAGACAATTAATAATACACGTTACTAAAGCATTATTCTCGGCAACAAATTAATCATGTTATGAGGGGGACATAAAATATAAATACAGAGGTAATGAGATTTGAGGAGATGTGAGAGGTATGATGAAAAAAGAAGTGAGTGGTATGAAATTTATATTTAATTATCTAATTTTTTAATAATCAATATGATATCCTCTTAATTTAATGAATTTATCGTGCATTTAGTCACCATAGAGGTAGAATCTACAATTACGGTTGTCCGGTCGATTCGGACAGTAGCAACCTGTAATCAACACAACGCATAGACGTTAGAGCCCTAAGGGAACACCGGTTGGGGTGTCAGCCGTAGGGCCCCTGACGCTCAAGTAAGTATGGTGAGTCAAAAGTAAATGAAACGTAAACATAATAAATAAAGAGAAATTTGTAAGTAATGGAGATTGCGGGCGATTCGGAGCATTCGGAGGTAGGAGGTGATGTTAGAGGGCTTAAGCTGGTAGGGATTGACAGCGGAGGAAGCTTGTTGGGCTAACTCCAATGGCGGCGGACGTAGAGTGAGTACAGGGGTATGGTGAGTGCAGTGAGTATGAGAGAGAGCAGTTGAGAGCGTAGTGGAGAGTGTGAGCGTAGAGTTGAATGTCTTTGACTTGGCCTAGACCATCGATATTTATAGGACGGCTGCTTCCTAGGGTTTCCCTCTCACGCGGCCGTATTGGTCGCCTCCGCTTGTTATGTCCATTCCGGATTCGCAGGAAGATATATCTTCCTTTGACTAGGTCTTAGGCTAACGCAGTCAATTATACGTTTTGACCGTACTGATTGCAGCGGCCGATGTGGCTGACACCTTGATCCGGAGAGGTGTTTTGTGGTCCAAGTTGTAAAGTTGGGCTTATTGCCTTTGTTATTAGGCTATTTCGACAGTCAAGTCCGATATGTCGGACGTGGACCAGAATAATTTAGGCTTACGAAAATTGTCCACTACAGTTTATCCCTCAATCTCTAGTTAAATTAATTTTAACTGGAGAGTTTAGATAGCGTGTCGATCAATTTCGCCGACGTAGCCCAAAATATAAATACATAGGTATAGAACTTAATAAAGGACAGAAAATGAACCTTATTCTTGTGGGCCTGAATTAACGTAGGAATAAAGAAGGTGGCCTATGTTAGTGGGTCCACCTCATTTCCATAAATTAGATGACGAAAAAGCAAGGAACTCTCTGCTATTAGAGGACGGGGGAGTATTTTTTTAGGGACAAAATGTAAAATAGCCATTTAAGATAATGGAAGAAAAAAACTAACCATCAACTTAAAAACATATAAAAAGTAGTCACTTTCTACATTATTGACAAAAATGACCCTGGTTTTACAATTTTCGTTTTTATTTTTATTAAAAAATTGCAAAGTAACAAAAAGCAAAAAAATTCACAAAATCAGAACACGGATTCAGGGGTCACCACCCACTGTTCATTGGCATTCACCGCCGCTAGAAAATGAGCCCCCGATCGAATCCTGAATCGCCACCACTGGCTGCCGCGCCAGGAAACCAGCATCTCGATTGAGCTCACCGCAGTCGCACTGTGCCGGCAGTCAGACTGAACCGCCATCAATCGCGTCATCGTGCTCGATTGAGTTCTGCCACCAATCGAGACTGCATAACACCGACACTATGGCCGACGACGGTGAGCAGCTACGGGCACAAAAATCGAAAAGGGATCGAATAGATCGAATGGGTCGATTGAGATCTATTCGATCCCTATCTCAGTCCACCACTGGGCTCAACCATGTTTAGGCTATACCGAGCTCTATCGTGCTCGATCCTCTCATGTCGATCGATCCCCTCGTGTTCGATAGATCCCCTCAAGAGTGTCCTAATCGATCTTGGCAGCTCGATCGATCCTCGCTCTTTCTCGTGAAAACTGCCAAGGCTCCTAGATTTCCTCAAATGGATTCCATCGAGCTTGTCTCCTTCATCAAGCCACGATCTGTTGTTGGTTGGGATCGAATGGCTAATTAAGGCTCGATCGAGCTACTTTAAATGCAGCAGATCCCGCGAGCGGTGGCTGGTGGTGGTAGATGGTGGTGGCGGTTGTTGTGGTGTTGGATTCGCCGGCTGGAATGAGGAAACGCAGACACAAAGATAGAAAAGAGAAGGAAACGCAGACACAGTGAAAGTTGGAGGCTCGATTGAGCCCGTTCGTTCCCATTCACGCACGACTCAGATCGATCGAGCACGATCGGGCATGAATAGATCTCGTTCGATCCCTCTGCAACCGCGGCGTGAGGGGAAAGGAAGAGTGATGGCTGTGTAGCGGTGAACAACTCCGGCGAGGAATACCATCATAGAAACGATGACTAACGAGAGAGAGAGAGAGCTAGATGAACTTACACGTATGGGGAGAGACACAGAGGCTGCTGTTGCTGGTAGTTGCGGGATCGGTGGTGGTCGCTGTAAAAAATGGTGTAGGCTGTATTGGGGGCACAGGTCGCCGGGAAAAACCGTAGGGGAGAGAGAGAGGATAATGGTGGTGGGCTTGGTGGGGGCGGGGATGAGATCTCTTCCGATGTTGTTCTAATGGTGGAGTACCTTTTTTTTCATTTTATTTTACTTTTAGTTTTATTTAGTTTATTGAATTTTTCATTAAGGGTATGTTGGTCTTTTAATATGTCATGTGGCTAGTTTTTATACCTTTATAAGTTGGTGGCTACTTTTTTATTTATTTTTAACTTAAGTGGTTATATTCTACCATTACCACTATTTTTTATTTTCTCTACAGCTGAATAATAGCTATTAGAGGATTCGGCTGTAGAGACTGAATAATAGCAGTTCGATACTTTCTCCTTCATAATAAACACAGAAGAAAAATGCGTTAGAGGACGGAGGGAGTATTTTTTATTCATTAAATCAAGGAACTCTCTGCTATTAGAGTAGAATAGGATAGAGTTTTGGAGCAGCAAGAAAACACAACAATGCCTTCTATAGCAGTCGATACGGTCACTACGGTCAATTTCAGCTATTACTCTTCATAGGTAGAAGACGTTGCGGTCGCTGCAGTTGACTTTGGGGAAGTAGAGAAGCGTGATAAAATCTGATAGCTCAGTCGACACGTCAATTCTTAAGCAAGGGTAATAAGAGAATCTCCAGCGCCGATTTTTCCGGCGGCTCGCGGCCACTTGCGAGTTGGGTCTGCGAGTCGCTGGTGCGCTGGCGAGTCGGGTGAGGCTCGCGCCCAGCTCGCAAATGCGACCCCGGCTCGCGCTCCCTACTTGTGCTGTGCTGACATCATTTTGACGTCAACCGGCCTATTTTATTTTATTTTTAAATCGAATATTCTGGCCAAAAAAAAATTTAAAAAAATAATATTTATATCCGTTGCTATGCAACGACTATCTCCCCCATTCCTCCCTATAAATACACACCCCCACAAATCATTTTCCACACCTCAAAATTCATCTACACTTCTTCAAAATCTCACATTTCTCTACAAAATCAAATAATTTTTTCCTTTCTCAACCAAAGTCGTCGATGGATAACGAGTCGTTTCTCAAAATGTTGCGCTCCCATGGCCTCGGTGGTTTCCCCTCGCAGCCCAACGATGATACCCCAGGCGACGATGATACCCCAGGCGACGATGATACCCCAAGCAATGATGATTCTCCGTCCTCGCCGCCGCGGCCTACCAACCTCGGATCTGCAGCCTACGCGAGTCCTCCTGCCAGGGGAGTGATGGGTTTTTCTCCTGCCGGTTATCAAGACGTCTCCCCACCCGTATTCGATCAATTCAGAACTCCACCGTTAAGGGGAAGTCAAGGTGCGACGCAAGATCTAGAAGGGCTAAATCTATCGATCTCGTTCGAGTCAGTTTTGAACGTTCATCCGGCGGCCAAGAAGAAAGCAAGCGCATCGACGGCTGCTGCCCCAAATCCAGAGTCAACCGAATGGGCGAAGGTTGTACCGTACAGTCCGAAGGAGTCGGCTCATCTCATCAAGGTGTGGTCTAGCATTTCCGAAGACCCCGGAGTTGGCGATCGACAAAAGGAGCATATTTTCCGGGGCAAGATCGTAGCAAGGTACAACGCTACGATTCATGCTATCGGCTACAAGCCCAGAAACAAGTCGATGCTGAAGGGGCATTATCAGCGGATGATACCGAAACGCAATAAATTCAATGGTTGCTACGCTCAAGTTGTGAGGGAGTGGAAGAGCGGAGAAGACTCAAACGACGTCTTCAACAAAGCATGTGAGCTGTATCAAGCTGAGACGAAACAAGCTTTCCAATATGGGAAGGCCTATACAGAGCTGCTGAAATTGCCCAAATATGATCTTTTTCGCGGTAATAAAAAGTAAAAGGGCATAGACGGGTCGTCCAACTCCAGCAATCCTGACGCAGAAGCTGCTGAAGAAGATGGCTATTTTCCGGAACGCCCCCGCCCGATCGGGAACAAAAAAGCTCTCGTCCAAAGAAGGAATAAAGGAAAAGGCAAACAAGCTGAGGAGACGATTGATTTGGAGGACGTTCCGGAGGGAGCCAAGCAGGAGTTTTGGCAATCAAATGCCGAAGTTAACCAGACGTACTTATCAATTGCAAAGAAGAAAGAGGACGTCTTGGAGAAGAAGAAGCAAGCCTATACGGGCAATATCATGACTGCATACAATAAGTTGCTCGCCACTGATACCTCACAAATGTCACCGGAGGAGTTGGAGCAGCATTTTCTCATGAGGACTCGGTTGTGGAGCATGATCAAAAAATAGGCTTATTTTATTGTATTTTTATTTTTTTTAATTGGTGTATTTCATTTCAATTTAATAAAATAAAATCCAAAAATTTCATTTCTTTTTTAATTAAAAATAAAATTAATTAAACAAATAAAATCGAACGAAAAACGAAAAGAAAAATGAATTAAAAAAACATATCAAAAATCGTAAATAAAATGAATTAAAAATAAGAGAGAGTCAAGGGGAGGGGCTTGGGGCTGGAGATGAATTTTCCGGAGAGCCCCTCCCACCGGAATAGTGCCGCTTGCGGCTGGAGATGCTCTAAGCATTTTGTAGCTTCTTCAGTCGATTTTGCAAGCCGCAACAACCTTCAAAAAATCCTTGGAGAGAAAGAAAACTATGGTTGTCTTCCATTATCGCCGTTACGGCAGCTTCTCATACGCAAAAAATCGCATAATTGTTTTCGCATTCTTCTTTGATTTTGAGCGCTGGCAGGAGCTTCAACAATCAGTTGATCGATCGCATATGGTGAGTAAGTTAGTCGCTCTTCTCCTTTTCTTTTTTAGATTTCCGGTCGCTTTTTCAACACCCCATGAGTTACAGATTGATTCTATTTTGCTGGTCAGCTTTGGCATTTTGATTTGTAAGGGAAGATAAAACTTTTTTTATGCGTTTCCGTAGGAAAGGTCATCGTCTTAGCACAGTGAAGCCTTCGTGCCGACAATGGAGGTTGCGGTGGGGCGACGACGGGTTAGTTCGATACTTTCTCCTTCATAATTTTCCTCTTCTTCGCGACCACAACGTTCGGTGGGACAGAGAGATCTGAGGGCTGCTCTGCTTACTTACCATGCTCAAGGCTTTCACAAGTTTTCGGAGGTCGAT
The DNA here is from genome assembly GCA_001642375.2 of Mentha longifolia. Classification (NCBI taxonomy): domain Eukaryota; kingdom Viridiplantae; phylum Streptophyta; class Magnoliopsida; order Lamiales; family Lamiaceae; genus Mentha; species Mentha longifolia. Next base: position 2,116,320 of record CM038119.1, read on the forward strand.
GGAGAGAGACGCTGCTCTTTGATCATGAATTTCAAAATTCTTAAAGCCTAATTTATTCTTCCATGGATGACTACAACTTATTCCACTAAGCTTCGCTAGGTCAGGTAGCTTTTCTCTTTTCTTTTCCTTTTTTACTACGTAATTTTCTGCTTGTATTTCTTTGTTCCTGTGTGTTTAGAAGTGAGAGATGAAAGTAATAACTCGTCGTCAGTTGACTCGGTCGACTTTTTATTGCATGAAGAGGGAATTTTCTGCATGTACTGCTACACGAACTTGTAATATACAAATGCATATTTGCTCATTCTTGCATACTCGGGAGTAAAAGGCGAAAATACTAGTCTGTCGGTCGACTCGGTCGACTTTGTGTTGTATGAGAAATGAATTAGTTGATGGAGAGGAATATACGACTGCTGCAGCCACCCATGGTAGCTTTTGTGTACTTTGTGGTACTTTGTCATTTTATCCGCAAGAAGTATTTAACTCGTAGGTATAGTTACTCAAATATATTGCCTTTTTTTACAGTTTTTGGAGCTCTTGGAGTGGAGAGCTTTGGAGCAAAGTAGGAGAAGGAGATCTTAGAGAGAAGACTTTTGAGAGATTTCTCAAGGTTGGTTCTCTGTCTCTCCATTTACCTTTGCATGTTAATGCATGTAGTAGGAAACTTCGAATCACCATTTTAGGTGTTTATGCTAGATCTTTGGTGGTAGTAGAAAATTGAGTACAGCTGCTTTTCTCATGGTATGTTAACTTAGACTTTGTTACGTTGAGTTGCTCAAACGGTGGTGTCGGTCATGCCTTGATAGTTTGTTTACAAGTAAAACGAGCATGAAATCTTTCTTCTCGGCCTATACAACCACTTTAGCATAATTGTGATATACGAAGAGAATCTAAGAACATTAGTTCGGTCGATTATGTCACCTTGAACAAAAGCATGTATGCTTGCTCTACAGTCTCTTTATTTCTTGCATAATAAAATTGGTACGTTCTACGTCATGATTTATTACGGTCGATGCATGTGTCTATTTAAACGGTTGATTGTGTGTTGCCTTACATTTGCATATTCTATCAACTTAAGTTTTAGATAACATCATCTTTTTTAGGTGCTTTAGCATGTCTCCCAATGTTTGGGGTCGTTTGTCTCGTTCAGCAAGTAGGGTTGATGAAGAATGTAGTAGTAGTTATGTTAACGATGAGATACCTATGGGTGTCCGTCACGATGCTATTATTGTGAGGGACGGTCAGCGCAGTCAGGAGAGATCCCAAGATTTTGATCTTGGCATTGGAGTAACTATTGAGGGTTCGTTTGAGGGGAGTTTGGCTACAGACTTCCTCACAGGAAGGAATCTAGAATCTCAGTTGGATTGGGAAATCATGATAAAGTTTCGTTGTGTCTACCACATTCCTCGCCATGTTTATTTGCATGCTCCTAAGGGTGGAGAAATTCGGGCTGATTGGAACCTTCCGGGCATGACGTACTTATATCATTATCCGTTTAAAGTGGGTTTCAGGCTCCCTTTACCTCGGGAAGAACAATTTTAGGGAGAAAGGAGGGCTACAGCTTGACGGTGACGACGTCAACAACGGCGCCGGCTAAAGTCATCGGCGCCGGAAGAAGAGAAGGTCGAAGGAGAAGAGGAAGAAGAAGGAATCGGCACTGAAGGAGCAATGTCGAGAGAGAGAAGTATCGCAGAATTGGGTGAGAAATTTGGGGGAGAATTGGAGATTTTTACCCTACGGGCTTGGTCGGACTGAACAATTGGGCTGGACCGGATCTCCCATTTCCTGGGCCGAGCTTTGATTTAATAGTGGGCCGAATTAATCCTTGAGTTGGGTTGATTTTATTAAATTTTATAAATCCAACTTATAATTAATTATGTAGTTCAAGAGCTACTAATTAAATTATATTGCACCCCAATTAATAATTTTACAGATTTAATAATTCACGAGTGAATTAATTTATGAGCTTAAAGGAATTAACTTATAGAATTAAGTTAATTAAATAAGTTTCCGAAATCAAGATTTAATTGATTAAAGCTAATCAATCACACAATTAGAATTAATTATTGGGAAGCTTCTCAATTAATTTTAACCCTAAGTTAATTAACCAAGACTTTAATAATCAAGATTTATTTGATTAAGTTAATCAATTAATTTTAACTTCAAGTTAACAATAAATCAATTATTGATTTATTAAGAAGCATTCGAATAAATTGTTCATATAACGGAATTAATAAGTCGAGCTTAGATAGCAGTGACAATATCACTGGAGTTAAGATTAATCCCTGAGGAGACGTAGAGCTAAAATTCTTCGATAATCTTTTATCGCTCGAATTGAGAATCTTATTTCGTTTTTCTAAACAAAGGTCGAGGAAAGAAGGAGCAGTGGCCAAGAAGGCATAGAAGTTTAGTAACATCTAAGAGAAGCAGACGAGGTGGGATTTATTCTAAAATAAAGCATGTTTTATTAGATGATATAGCTATTTTTTTAAAGTATTGTCATGCCATAAAATGTTTTGATTTTGTATGATGCCTATCTGTTATTGGCTATGCCAATTTTATAAGAATCGAATTCGGGTCCTGGTATGGCGAGCTACCATACTTGGACTAGTGTACACAGTGGTCGAATCGTCCAGGGTGACGACCGATCAAGTGACGAGTGAGGTGGCCACCTCCTCGAGCACAACAACTCAGATACGGTGGATTACTAAAGAACTTAGTTTGCGCAGACGCTTTTGAGATAATAAAGAATTTTAGTGAACATAGACTTTTAAGCAAAACCCTATGTTTCACTGTATGAATGGTTGGCAATAAAATCAGATTTGGGCATGTGTTCACTGAGTACAATCGTATTCAGCCATGTACATTGTTTTAATGTGCAGGTTGAGCAGGATGAAGCGGAGTGACCGGCGGAGCTTTTATCAAATTAGTGATGATTTAGCTGTTGAAAACTCTTGGTAATGCATGTCTCCATACATGTATTTATAACCATATTTCGGCTGCGTACACTCTGATATTCTTAAGTCTATTTCGATTTGGTTGTATTCTAAATCAGAATCGTGACAAGTAACATAGTACCTTATCAGTCATGAGAGATAGCTTATCTAGTAGTGAAGTTGTTTCAAGAGTCATTTCTTGAGATATTCTTCGTGTATCTGTTATTTCATTTGTATATTTTATATTCACGAATTTACCAAGCTTAGCTATCGATTAGCAAAGTGCGGTCGTGACAAATATACAAATGCATATTTTCTCATTCTTGCATGCTCGGGAGTGAAAGGCGAAAATACTAGTATGTCGGTCGACTCGGTCGACTTTGTGTTGTATGAGAAATAAATTAGTTGATTGAGAGGAATATGCGACTGCTGCAGTCACCCATGGTAGCTTTTGTGTACTTTGTAGTGCTTTGTCATTTTATCCGCAAGAAGTATTGACCTCGTAGGTGTAGTAACTCAAATATATTACCTTTTTTTTACAGTTTTTGGAGCTCTTGGAGTGGAGAGCTTTGGAGCAAAGTAGGAGAAGGAGGTCTTAGAGAGAAGATTTTTGAGAGATTTCTCAAGGTTGGAATTTTCTCTCTCTCCATTTACCTTTGCATGTTAATGCATGTAGTAGAAAACTTTTAATCACCATTTTAGGTGTTTATGCTAGATCTTTGGTAGTAGTAGAAAATTGAGTACAACTGCTTTTCTCATGGTATGTTAATTTAGACTTTGTTACGTTGAGTCGCTCGATTAGTGGTGTCGGTCATGCCTTGATAGTTTGTTTACAAGTAAAACGAGCATGAAATCTTTCTTCTCGGCCTATACAACCACTTTAGCATAATTGTGATATACGAAGAGAATCTAAGAACATTAGTTCGGTCGATTATGTCACCTTGAACAAAAGCATGTATGCTTGCTCTACAGTCTCTTTATTTCTTGCATAATAAAATTGGTACGTTCTACGTCATGATTTATTACGGTCGATGCATGTGTCAATTTGAACAGTTGATTGTGTGTTGCCTTACATTTGCATATTCTATCGACTTGAGGTTTAGATAGCATCATCTTTTTAGGTGCTTCAGCATGTCTCCCAATGTTTGGGGTCGTTCGTCACGTTCAGCAAGTAGGGTTGATGAAGAATGTAGTAGTAGTTATGTTGACGATGAGATACCTATGGGTGTCCGTCATGATGTTATTGTCATGAGGGACGGTCAGCGCAATCAGGAGAGATCCCAAGATTTTGATCTTGGCATTGGAGTAACTACTGAGGGTTCGTTTGAGGGGAGTTTGGCTACAGACTTCCTCACATGAAGGAATCCGGAATCTCCGTTGGATTGGGAAATCATGATAAAGTTTCGTTGCGTCTACCACATTCCTCGCCATGTTTATTTGCATCCTCATAAGGGTGGAGAAATTCGGGTTGATTGGAACCTAGACGTGCTTATATCCTTATCCCTTTAAAGTGGGTTTCAGGCTCCCTTTACCTCGGTTGGTCGGTGAGGTATGTAATTTTTTTTGATCCGACGGTGAGGAATGTAATTATTATGAAATAGCTCCCAGACCGTTAATGCCGAAGGGATAACACCGCTCATGGTGGTCGAAGTACTCGCAGAGTTACATGGAATAGACATCGGGCACGATGAGATCTTGACGGGTTACAAGATATAAGTTATTAATGGCGACAGGGGCAGGTATCAGTTGAAAGCGAGGAAAATTCCGGAGTTAGGCAAGCGAATGATGGTGAATGGCGAAGACGCTGATTGAGATTGGCGTGATAAGTATTATTTTGTTCCATTTGCATCACTTGAGTTACCGCCGAATAGTCGTATTCCACGTTTGAGGGATGCAAGTGAGTGTATTATGTGACTAGTTAGGATATCATGCCTTTCATTTTTTGCTTATGCATTCATCTCACACCTTTCATATATTTGTTTCGGTTGTCTTACATTTTTCATGCTTCTCTTTCAGGTTGCACAGACGTTTCGTTTGAGTCGAGTAGCGTGGATACTATTCGAAGATTGAGGGAGTTTTGTGCCATTGAAGAACCGAGGTGGAAGAGTGTTCTGACTATGCGCAATCTTAGGCAAAGTCGGTTGTGGAAATCGATCCTTCCTCCTCCGCAAGGTATCGATTATCCGTCCGATCGTGTGGATCGTGAACTTTTGATAGGTCGTAGAGCTTTTAAAATCTTGTACACTACCCCTTCTCTATTTTTTCCATCTATGAGTTCAGGTGAAAGAGCTACTACCTCTTACCTCATGTCTCTACCTCCATACGTTCAGGTATCCGGAGACGGTGGTTTGGAATGGCTGCGTCAACTAAAGAATGGTCCGTTGAAGAAAATGTCCAAGGTGAAGCCCTCTGCTACTCCTGCACCTCCCCCAACTCGTGGAGCTCAAGAGGGGGCGAAGAAGAGACATGCCGATGTCAATGAGTACGCCCTCGAGGATCGTAACATTTGCTTGACTTTTCCTCCGATGGCTCATGCCTATTCTGATTTTGCCCCTCACTTTGAAGAGTCTAAGAAGATCTTGTTTCCTTCAGACTGTGGGACATTCGACCAAGTCGGTCTCGCTATTGTCAGTCAGATTAGCTCTGTTAATTTGATCAAGGTATACTTAACTTTTCATTCGTATATGTCGTTTCTATTGATTTTTCATGGTCTTTCTAATGTTTACATGTTTCTTTTGTCAGGGCATGCAGACGTTACTCTATTTGAACGAGAAGGCTTTGGAGTCCAGTCATGAGATCAAGTAGTTTAAGTCTATGCAAGTTGGACTCCAGAAGGAGATTGCGTCACTCAAGTCTGCTTTAGCTGAGGCCAAAGCACTTGCTGCTCAAAGGTTGAAGGAGTTGCAGTCGAGAGAGCTTGATGAGTCTCTCTTGAGTTCCGTTCAGTTGGAAGTTGATGACCTTCGAGCTCAGTTGGCTTTTGTGAAGGCTGAGAATGAATCGATTGCTATTTAGACTCGCATCAGGTTGAAGGCTCATCTTATGTGCCGGTGGCAGTAGAGGAAGACCGAGACTTGGGATCCCGAGGCCATTTACGCCTAGGAAAGGGGGCTTGCGGAGATGATCGTCAGTTAGGAGGCAGATGCAGCTCAGGCTAATAAGCTCACTGATGATTTCAACGCGATTTTGGTGGGAGAGTTCTTTCAGGATGAGCAGCCGGGTGTTGGGATCGGTCACCCTGGCAATTGAGGGTCTATCTTATTCTAACATTTATGTGTTGTAGTATTACTTTTGACGATAACTCCTTTTATTCGGCCGGGTGTGTGTACCTGAAACTTATGCATGTACTTTATTATCTAACATTTTACTATCTTTGTTTAGTTAAGGCAGGTTAGTTGTAACCCTTTTTTCCCCTTAGTCTAAGTCGAGTCGGTTGACTTGGCTTGGACTAACATTTTGTAGTTTCATTGGCGTTGGTGTTGCCGGGTACACAACCTTTATGACATATGATAGCCTTGTGTTATATCATCGTTGAGCACATCTCCTATTAAGTTCCTTCTTTGTTGATGAATGTATGATAATAATTATATATGGTGTAGTTTTTCTTCTACCTTTCAACCCTAGTTGGTCAGGGGATATAGTCATGATAGGAACGATTGGGATGTGTTCCATAGAGATACCTATATACCCTTTATAGGGATCAAGCCCGGATGTAATTCTGATAAGTCCTGCATAGAATTGTCAGAATTGCTGCAACGCGAAATAAAGTGATGAAAGTAATTGTGTTACTGTTTGTAGTCGGCTGATGACTAGGTCACGTTGGTCTCCTTTGTGCTCAGGTAGAGCGTTGATGGCGGGGAGTAAAGTTTTGACTCCGAAGAGCCTTCCTCCCGTCACGTTCACCTTCTCATCTTGCAATTAGAGTTATGCTTTGGAAAGTCTTTTTGATTGGTATCAGATAGATATGACAGTCTGTATAAAAAGTGTTGGCTGCGCTCCGTAAAGCTGCCTACATACCCTTTATAGGGATCAAGCCAAGATGTAGTTCTCGAACTATCCTTCATATAATTGTCAGTACCAGCGTAGTGAGAGTGAAAACAAAATGAAATGAAAGATTAAGTTTAGGAATGATACTGTCTGAGGTGGATGGCGTTCCAGCTGTTGGAAATGTCGCGTCCATCCTTTGCTTGGAGTTTGTACGCTCCGTGCCCAACTACTTTGGTGATTAGATACGGCTCTTCCCACGTAGGGGCGAGTTTTTCAGTGCCTATTTCTTTCGTATTCTGAAAGACGCGGAGTACCAAGTCACCTACTTTAAAACCTCATGTTCGTATGTGCTTGTTGTAATTCTGGCAATACTTTGTTGGTACGATGCAAGTCTTATCTTGGCTCTTTCCCTTTTTTCGTCGAGTGTATCAAGCTCGTGACACATTTGCTCCCAATTTTGTTCGTTCATTGTGAGCTCAAATCTAGTTGCTGGTACTGCACTTTCGACCAGAATGGCAGCTTCTACCCCATAAGCTAGGGAGAAAGGAGTTTCTCCTGTTGAAGTTCGAGCGGTCGTTCAGTAGGACCAAAGGACTCCTGGTAGCTCATCTGCCCACATCCCTTTAGCCTTTTCGAGTCTCTTCTTCAGAGAGTTGATTATCTTCTTATTTGATGATTCTACTTGTCCGTTCGCCTGTGGGTATCTTGGAGTTGAGAAGCTCAACTTAATGTTCCAGAAGTTGCAAAAGTCTTAGAAGTTGGCGCTTATAAACTGAGATCCGTTGTTGGTCACAATTTCTTTTGGCACTCCGAACCAACATATAATATTTCTCTATATGAAACCTTTCACCCCTTTGTCTCAGACTTAATGAAATGATTCTGCCTCTATCCACTTGGTGAAGTAGTCGGTTACGGCTAACAAGTATACTCTTTGTCAAGGTGCGGTCGGAAGCTTTCCTACTATATCCATTCCCCACTTCATGAACGGCCAAGGCGAGCTGATCGAGGTCAGTGGCTCTGGTGGTAGATGAGATACTTGGGCATATCTTTGACATTTGTCACATCGCCTTACATAATTTGATGAATCCGCCTTCATAGTAGGCCAGTAGTATCCGCTCGTTAAGGCTCTGTGAGCTAGACTTCTTATGCCGGAGTGGTTTCCGCATTCGCCTTCCTGCAATTTGCCCAGAATATACTTTACTTCTGCAGGGTTAACACATCGCAAGTATGGACCAAAAAATGAACGTATATAAAGTTTACCTTGAATGACGGAGAAATGGGCTGCTTGAGCCTTGATGCGATGAGCTTCATTTTTGTCATCCGGAAGCAGATCATTTTCCAAGTACTCTATTATGGGTGTCATCCATGTTTGAGTATTTGAGATCTCGCACACTTGTTCTTCATTTTTCCAGACGACTGGCCACTGTAGGTAAGTAACGAGTATAGCTTTTGACTCCGTTGTCTAGATGGAAGATCCTAAGTTATCTAGAGCGTCGGCATGGTCATTGTCTCTTCTTAGAACTTGAGTGACAGTGAACTCGTTGAAGTGGGACTGCAGTTCTTTTGTTTTATCAAGATAGGCGGTCATCTTGCTATCTTGGGCTTGATAGTGGCCTTGAATTTGATTTACTACTAGTTGGGAGTCAGTGGAGACGTTGATTTTCTTAACGCCCAACTCCTTAGCCAGTCCCAACCCAGCTATCATAGTCTCATATTGATCCGTCTCATTGTTTGTGGCTCTCAATCCACATTTGACCATTTGTTCGATTGTGTCCCCCAATGGTGAAGTTAAGACTAGACCGAGTCTACTTCCTTTGCTATTTGTTGAACCATCCACACTAGGTTTCCAGGCACCGGCCGATTGACCTTCCGTTAAGCAGCAAAGCTCTTTCTCTGCATGCACTTGCAAGTTAGGAGTATTAGATATGAAATTAACTAATATCTGTGACTTCAAGGAAGTCCTTGGCTCATAATTGATGTCATATTCGCTCAGCTCCACTGCCCACTTGGTCAATCTGCCGGAGAGCTCTAGCTTGTGCAGTATTGATTTCAATGGAAAGGTGGTGAGGACTAAGATCGGATGGCATTAGAAGTAGGGATGAAGCTTCCAAGCTGTGTGGACAAGCGCTAGCGCCAACTTTTCTAGCTGGGTATATCGAGTTTCTGCATCTAGCAAGGATTTGCTCACGTAGTGGATAGGGGATTGTTTTCCCTCATCTTCTCGAACAAGGACTGCGCTGACCGCTGCATCAGACACGGCTAAGTACACATACAAGGTTTCTTTGTCCATAGGCTTGGACAGTAGCGGTGGGCTGGTCAGGTACTGTTTAAGTTGCTTTAGAGCATCTTCACACTCCGCTGTCCACTTGAACATTTTTTATTTTCACAATGTGTTGAAGAAAGGATAGCAACGCTCCGATGATTTAGATATGAATTGGCTGAGGGCGGCGATCCTTCCTGTCAGCTTTTGTACATCTTTGATGCAAGTCGGGGAAGTTATCCTTTGGATTGCATTTATTTGAGCCGGATTTGCCTCTATTCCCCTTTGTGTCGCCAAGTAGCCAAGAAACTTTACTGCAGTGACACCAAAAGAACATTTAGTAGGGTTAAGTTTCACGTTATATTCTCTAAGAATATTAAAAGATTGTCGAAAGTGGTTGATGTGATCTCCAGTGTGGAGGGACTTGACGAGCATGTCGTTAATGTAGACTTCCATCGTTCTCCCAATTAGGTCCATGAACATTTTGTTGACCAAACATTGGTAAGTTGCTCCGGCATTCTTGAGCCTGAAGGGCATGGCTTTGTAACAGAAGATGCCAAGGTTGGTCATGAAGGTTGTCTTGTCTTGATCGTCCGGGTGCATCAGGATTTGATTGTATCCTGAGTAAGCATCCATGAAGCTCAGCAGCTCGTGTCCGGCAGTGGCGTCCACCAGCATGTCTATGTGAGGTAGTGGGAAGGAATCCATTGGGCAAGCTTTGTTCAAGTCGGTGAAGTCTATGCACACACGCCACTTTCTGTTCTTTTTCTTTGTTCAAGTCAGCTGACTAAACCGCTGTCTAGCAGTTTCTTAACTTCTTCGTTGATGACCTTGTTTCTTTCAGGAGCAAATTTCCTCATCTTTTGCTTTCTGGGAGGGTAGTCTGGATAGACTTGTAACCTGTGGATAATAATGTTAGGATCAATTCCAGTCATGTCCGCATGGGACCAAGCAAAACACACATAATGATCAACTAAGAATTTAATAAGCTCTTCTCTGAGGATTGGAGTGAGTTGAGCTCCAATCACAGTGCGGTCAGGAAAGTCTGGATGGATTGAGACTTCATCCACCTCGACCATGTCAGGTTCATCTAGCTGGTGCGACTTGGGATCGGATGGTCCATGTTGTTGTAATTGCTACAAGGCAGCTGGCACGTGAGTGTTTTTGGTCTCCTCTTATCTCTCTTATCCCCATTTGGTTGGGAACTTCAGCACTTGATGGAAAGTTGATGGCACCGCTTCCATCTCATGTATCTAAGGATGTCTGATTATGACATTATAAGAGGGAATAGGCCGGAGTCTACCACCAGAAAACGAGTGCAAAGGTTAACTCCTTCAGCATAAACTGGCAAGTCGGTCTCTCCCACCGTATTCGTTTGCTCTCTGCTAAAGCCGATGAGCCATGTCGTTCTCTTAACTAGCTTTGTATCGTCGATTGCTATTTCCCTAAGAGCAGAGAGAAATTGGACATTGGCAGAACTGCCGTTGTCAATTAGCACACGTTTGGTAAGACACTTAGCAATATAGAGAGAAATGACTAAAGCATCATGATGAGGGTTAAGAAGCTTGGTGGACTCATAAGTGGTGAAGCAGATGGTTTGAGTGTGCTGGTTGGTAGTGTCCTTCTCTATTGCACTGAGCTATGTCCTGGTTCTTATTGCTTGCCTCGTATACCTTTTAGTTGCTGAATGAGTGATACCGCTTACTTCGGAACCACCCAATATGATAGTCATTGTTCACTCATGCACCGGAGGTCGAGGAAGAGTGATCTCCCCTCGGTTGTCTCATCTATCTCTTGCTTCTTGAAGGGTTTGTTTTCCCTTATCGGTCAGGAGGTCAGTCGGGTGACCTTAATTCAGCAGCTGGGCTACTTCTAACTTCAAGGCAATGCAATCATATGTTTAGTGTCCATGGTCAGGGAATTCACACCATTTTGACCTGTCTCTCTATTCCGGTGGTGCTCTCATCTTTTCTGGCCACTTGGCATTGTTGCCCAATTACTTGAGGGCCATCACCGCTTCAGCAGGCGAAAGGGATATGTTATATTCTGGCACCTTTGCCCTTTATCTCAGTCGTGTCTCTGAGGTCTGGCCATAGTCTCTCCTTCTGCTGTCAAACCTCTGAGGTGGTGGGTATGGTTCAGAGCGTCGATCGTTCGACCTCCTGTCTGATCTGGTATCTCTCCTTAAACTCTTGTGAAGTGGAGATTGTTGGTGGTTGTATTGATCTTCTTCCCACTTAATTTGCGCCCAGGCTTTTGCTAGAATATCTTCCATTGTCTTGCACGGAACTTGGTGAGCTCTTTGTAGAGATCGGAGTCATGGATGAGGCCTTTACAAAAGGCGGTGATGGCGGTCTGCTGATTGCAGTTGGTTATTGACACTTTTTCTTTGTTGAAGCGTCCAACGTAGTCTCGGAGGGGCTTTTCTCTTCTTTGGACTATCACGTACAAGTCTTCCGAAATCTTCTCCAGTTTTCTGTTACTAGCATATTGCTGCACAAACATGTCGGTTAGTTGAGCAAAAGAAGATATGGAATTATTATGTAAATTGGTGTACTATTGAAGGGCCAATCCTATCAGACTAGAACCGAACCCCTTACACATACAGACATCCCTTGACCTGTGAGGGATGGCCACAGTGAACATTCTCTGTTGGTATTGGGCTATATGGTCGTCTGGATCAGTCGTTCTATCGAACGGCTTCATATTTGGGAAGTTGAACTTGGGAGGCATCTCGACCAATGCGATGTCATCCACGAATAGTGAGTCGGCATAGCAGCTCGCAACACTCTTCTTGATGGGTGCCGGTACTCCTGGAATTCATTGGATCATTACCTCCATCTCAGCTAGCTCAAGAGCTAATTCCACATCCAGGTTTGGGGAGTAACCAGCGGCCGTTGGCTGAACATGAGTAATCGGTTACTCCAAGTGACTTGCAATATGAGCAAGACCGTGTTCAGTATGAGCGGTTCTACCTGTTAGCGTCATTGTGTCGCCTCCAGTAGGAATCGGTGGGCTAATGCCTGCATGGAACGTTTGGACATTCTCTCCAATGGTTGCGTGGCTAACACCGACTCCAGGTGTTATTTGAGTTGACTCAAGGGTCCCGGTGCTTACGCCTAGAGGCAGAAGAATGGACTCAGTTCCCACACTAGCATGTCCAGCCGTCGAGGTTCCAACCGATCTAGTTATACGCATCACTGTTCGTGGAGGGTCGAGATCCAAGGACACGCAGTTACCTGTAAGAAAGGAAACACGAGTTCGGTCAGTATTGGTATGATGTGAATTCTGGTTCCTTACCAAACCGGACAGATCTGTCGAGTCAGGCTCATCCGATCCATCATCGTCTTCAACATGAACGTAATCGTCCAGAGGCTGCATTGGGTTCACTGGAACCCTAAACCGGGATGGCAGGGTCGTCTGGATTTAGGGTACTACCGCTTCAAAACGGGCAAGCAGATCGGCATTCTGCTTTTCCAACCTATCATGATTCTCCCGCTCTTAGTTCATCTGCTCCGTCAAGGTCACGATCTGCTCAGCCAAATTGGTCTCGGCGGTCACATCAGTCACGTTGTGTTCATCAACCATGGTAAGTGCTTGAGAGCTTTGTGGTCATGTTGATTCGCTTGATTGCTAGAGCCTCACGGTGGGCACCAAATTATAGAGGTAGAATCTATAATTAAAATTGTCCGGTCGATTCGGTCGATTTGGGCACTAGCAACCTGTAACCAACATAACATAGAGACGTTAGAGCCCTAAGGGAACACCGGTGGGGGTGTCAGCCATAGGGCATCCAACGCTCAAGTTAGTATGGTGAGTCAAAAGTAAGTCGAATGTAAACACAATAAACAAAGAGTAATTCATCAGTAATGGAGATCGCGGGTGATTCGGAGCGTTCGGAGGGTGGAAGTGATGTTAGAAGGTTCAAGCTGGTAGGGATCGACAGCGGAGGAAGCTTGTTGGGCTAACTCCGATGGCGGCGGACGTAGAGTGAGTACAGAAGGTGCGGTGAGTATGGTGAGTAGGATAGAGAGCAGTTGAGAGTGTAGTGGAGAGTGTGAGCGTAGAGTTGAATGTCTTTGACTTGACCTAAACGGTCGATATTTATAGAACGGCTGCTCCTTAGGGTTTCCCTCTCACACGGCCGTATCGGTCGCCTCCACTTGTTACGTCCGTTCTGGATTTGCAGGTAGAGATATCTTCCTTTGAGTCAGCCATACGTTTTGACCGTACTGATTGCAGCGGCCAATGTGGTTGACACCTTGATCCGGAGAGGTGTTTTGTGGCCCAAGTTGTAAAGTTGGGCTTATTGCCTTTGTTACTGGGCCATTTCGATTGTCAAGTCCGATATGTCGGGCTTGTGGCCAGATCAATTTGGGCTTACGAAAATTGCCCACTACAGTCACAATTAAGTATCACGCAGATTTCATTGGATTTTAGTGCAAATTTAAAAAATGAGTAAAGTTTTTATTATTTATACTTGAACTTTTATTTAATTTGAAAATAAAAAAATAGATTTTGTTATAATTTTTGTTTAGGTCAATAACTTTTGGGTGGACCATGGATGATATAAATGTATACATGACATTATATTAGTGAGTCCATTTTCTAAATGAAATATGCACAAATTTGGAAGACTTATTGAAAATAAAATATATATGCAAATGCTGGGGTGAACGAGGTATCATTTATGATTACTTTCAATACTATGGGAATAATTCAAAATATTCGGTCTTAAATAAAAACTTTGATAAATGTATGAGTTTTCTACATTTTTTTAACAAAAAATTATCTAGCATAACCGATAACGAAATAAATTAATTATTTTTTATTATCAAAAAGTTCAGAAGTTAACCATTAAAATACTTATAAAAATGATGATAAATACAAAATTCAATCTACCTTGCGTACGTGAGTGTATTATTAGATATATACATTTATAATTTTAAATTATATCGTACGAACGTGCAAAATTATAAATTGATCTTTTTCATAGGAAACGTCAACAAAAGAAATATCACAACCATTATACATATTAAAAAAAAAGGAAACAATACACGATATAGTTTATCCCATGCGTCGCACGGGTGCATCACTAGTAACAACAACAACAACAACAACAACAATAATAATAATAATAATAATAATAATCGTGGTATAAAATTATATTATACCATCGTAAAGGATATCGAGGGATATCGGGCTAACCGAGATTTTATACGACCTAACTAGATTTTTATAAATCAAAGTAAACGAGGTATAAAGTGGTATATATATTTTTATACTCCTTTATACTTCCTTTTACGGCCTTATACCGGAAAGTAAACGGACCCTTAACGGAGATAAAAAAAAAAAAAAAAAAAAAAAAAGAGGTAATATAGTGAAATACCTATGTGACTTAAGTATAGTCAAAATATACCTATAACTTAAGAAAAATCAAAATCTACCTAAAATTTCAAATTTATTCCCAAATTACCCTTATCTTCTCCTTCCTCTCTATTCTCTCCTCCATTCACGCGAACCCCCCTTATCTTCTCTCACGTATTTCATTTATTTCAATTTGATTCTATCCTCTCTCTCTCTCTCTCTTGCTCTCTCACCCTTTCTCTCACCTCCTTCGCCCTTTTCTATCCTTTGTGCTTCTCTCATGACGGTGGCGGCGCGGTGGCTTTGTGGCTCGTGGTGGAAGACGAGACGGTGTCCGCAAGGATCCGAACAGGGGAAAGAAGCTAAAGAGCTCCAGTATGGAGACGACGACCTTGAAGAGTGTAGCAGTTGTCGTCTGCTTCTCGCCAGCGCCGGCGACGACCTTGAAGGTCCAGGAGGGTTTTGATTTCGGTGATGGTGATGACCTTGAACAGCCTTGGATGGAGAGTTTTAGATGCCTACTGCCTCATAGCAATAGTGATTTCGAGAACCAAGTTAAAAAAGGAGATGATTTGGTGAAGTTTTTTTATTCCTCTTAATATGGAAGAAATTTGGAGTTTGAGGGTTTAAATGTTGGTTGCATATTCATAGATTGATTAGTAGTCTATGGGCCCGCCATTAATTGATTATGATTGTATATATATTTTTTGTGTTTTGTTTGTTTTTTTTATTGAATTTTGTCCATAAATTGTCTTTCTGCCTTTGTTCAGTTAGTATAGGCCGTGTTTTTTGATTTTGGGGTTTGTGCGTGTGTGTGCGTAAATCAAGGGGATGATGAGGGTTTTGAGAGAAGGGAGGCCATGGGTTGTGAGAAATTTCAGGGAAAAATAACCACAAATATTAATTTCTTGGGTTTCTCCGACATCAAATTTGTACGATTTCAGTAAAATACTGAAGTAAATAGTTGCTGCTTTGTACGATTTCTTGTGTTTTCTTTATGCATCTTTTCTTTAGTGTGTGCACCTACAAGATGATATGACAGCTTGGTAAAAAAACTCTATTGTTGGTGTAGAAATTTGATAAGAATTTGAAATTTCTTAGAGGTAAGAAATTTCAGTTTCTTAACAATTCATATACAAATTTATGACCCCCCATATAAATTAATAAAAAAACAGTAAGGATGGGAATAAAATACGAATTCGTACCAAATAATAGGTAATAAATTGAATTTGCTTACCAACTCACATACAAATTTATGATCACACATACAAATTATAAAAACACAGTAAGGATAATAAGAAAATACGAATTCACACTAAATAATAGGTAAGAAATTAAAATTTATTACCAAGTTGTAGCTACGCATACAAATTAATAAACATGATACACACTGAAGAAATACGAATAAAACAGTATAGATGGTAAGAAAATATGAATTTGTACCACATAATAGGTAGTAAATTGAAATTTCTTACCTAGTTAGATATAAGAAATTAAAATTTCTTACAAGTTACGGCCACACATACAAATTTACGATTACACGTACAAATTACAGAGTAATAAAAAATACAGTATGAATGGTAAGAAAATACAAAGTCATACCAAATAATAGTTAAGAAATATGAATTCTTACGATTACACGTACAAATTACGGAGTAATAAAAAATACAGTATGAATGGTAAGAAAATACAAAGTCATACCAAATAATAGTTAAGAAATATGAAATTTCTTACCAAGTTATGACCACTCATACAAATTTACGATCAAATTTACAAATGAATAAAATCATAGAACGGTAGTAAATGCGAATTCGTACTGAATAATAGGTAAGAAATTCAAATTTCTTAACAAGTTACGGCCGCACATACAAATTTACGATCGCACATACAAAGTAATAATACAGTAGGGATGGTAAGAAAAAATGAATTTGTACCAAATAATTGGTAAGAAACGTGAAATATCTTACTAAGTTTTCGGCCACACATACAAATTTCTTACCAAGTAAATTGGTACGACATAAGAAATTGTCAAATTCTTACCAAAACGAGTTGGTAAATGTAAGAAATTGACTATTTCTTGTCAAGTTATTTTGGTATATCTTAAAGTTAAAAAAAATGAAAAACAAAAATACGAAAAATCAATAAAAAAAACTGGAAGAAAGAACGAAAAAAGAAAAAAAAACAACCAAAAACAATAAAAGAAAAAAAAATGAAAAAGGAAAAAAACTGAAAACGCGAAAAGAAAGAAAAGGAAAAAAGATAAAAAGAAGTAAAATATAAAAAAGAAAATAAAAAATAAGAAAGAAGAGAGAGAGAATATGGCCCATGTGGGTGTGTCGTAGGAAAAAAAAATTAAAAAAAAATGAGGGGAAGCAAGTGTGTCAGTGAAAAAGGGAAGAGTGACGGAAGAAGAGAGGAGAGATGAGGGATGGGGGATAAAGTAAAAGTAATGGTATTTTGGTAAGTAAAGTAATTTAAAAATTTAGGTATCTTTTAATTTTTTTTAAGTTGTAGGTATATTTTGTTATAGATAGTACTACCTCCATCTCATTTAAATAGTCTTATTTTGACTTTTGACTTTTTCGGCACGCGTTTCCACCGAAATCTAGTACGAGTTTTAAAATAATTTTGAAATATTTTTCTTTTACGGGATACTATGAGTATATACTACCTCTAACTCATTTAAGTAGTCCAATTTGCCATTTTGTCATTCTCATTTATTAGTCTCATTTCTTATAATGACAAAAAATACTTGATTACAATTAACTCTTTATTCTCAGAATTGATTATATCCATATATTCCTATTTTACTTGGTTTCTGGGCCCATTCAGTGAATGAGACTACTTATATGAGTTGAAGGTAGTATTAGCATCTCATTAAGGTAGTCCCATTTACTATTTGGCACGTATTTCCACCGAAACCTAGTACGAGTTTTAAAATATAATTTTGTAGTATCGTTTTTTTTACGGGATACTATGACACTCATAGTATCCCGTAAAAAAAACGATACTACAAAATTATATTTTAAAACCCGTATTAGATTTCGGTAGAAATACATGCAAAAGCAAATGGGACTACCTTAATGAGATGAATGAGATGGATGTAGTATATAATTTTTTTCCTCTAAAAAAAATTGGCTTATTTTCTTTGGGCGGGAAGTGGTAGTACTTTTCTTTTCCTTTTCCTTTTCCTTTTCCTTTTCATGTTCTTTTAAGTGGTTTCATTTACTGCCGGGGCCACCCACCTCCGCCGCTTTTACGGAGTTTGGCTTCCTTTGGGAGCGCCGCTGCTAGTCTATGTCCAACGAATCGACATCGATCTGACCAGAAAAACTTCATCTTTTTGGTGGATTGGCTCTTACTATTCATCCAAAAGGGTAATTCTTTATTTTCATTGAATAGTTTATACTTGATCCTTTTTTCTTTTTTTCTTTTTTGTGTGAGAAATCGGTAGTTTTTCTGCTTGATTCATGCATGTTTAACTAATTATGTTCGATTGATGTTGGATTACACAAAGTTTGTGAATTTTTCTAAGAAGTGTGAGACGATGATGAGTTCTGTGTATTTAAAGATGTTATTTCATTTACTTATTTTATTCAAATTAATTGCAGCAACTGATCAACTTAGTTAGGTTATAAGGACTTGTTTTTAGAAACATTTGGCCCCAAATAGAATTAAAGAAAATGGTAAAATTTTACTTGGATGTGAACTTCCGGTTTCCTTCGGTCAACATTTTGTCAAATATATACAATTTTAGGCTAGTTATGTGACATTAGTTGTTGCTAATCAGTTTCTTTCTTTTAGTAATTTTGAGCTACTATAAGGTATGTACCATTGCTTGAACTCATAGAGTTCTACTAATGGGTATGTAAAATTTCCAATCTTGTAAAAATATGTGATCTCTCCATTGTTTTGTTTCTGGAATAATACTTCAAACTTGCATTTGGAGTTAATATTATTGGATTTTTACTATTTAGCAATTGTCTGTACCTCTTGTTTTGGAATTCGGTAGTGAAGACTAACTGGCCTAACAAAAATCTTGATATAACCGGTCTGAAGTTTCCTCACTTTTCCAAACAACAGAATGTCTAAAGCTGAGGAAGTAAAGTTTCCTATCAAGGTTGTAGTAAATAAGGGGAAAACTAAGGTACTATTGGTTGAAGCTGGCAGCGATTTCACAGACGTATTGTTAAGCTTCCTACTTTTGCGATTGGGAACGATCGTGAAAGTCTTGAAGAAGCACTATGGAGACGAGGCGCCTGCTGTTGGAAGCTTGACCACGTTGTACAATGGTGTGGCAAATCTTGATAGCATCTATTTCGAGAGAGAAACTTATAAGAAAATGCTGCTCAATCCACCATGTTGTAATGACAGTAAATTAAGTGAACTGAGATTCAATGTCAACTGTAGTCAACCCACAAGTTTGGATTTTGAGAAGTCATATGATGGAGTTTTCACTCAAAGTCTAGCCTCTTTCATAATTAGTGATGATCTGAGGGTGGTGCCGAATATGGTAGGCTCTATCATGGAAACTCTCAGCTCCCTCAGCATTGCTGCAACAGATATTGATGGTTCAGAGATGAGGAATGTGACGTTTGGATTAAATGAGGTGAATCATAAATTTAATCTTTCTTGAAATAACTATCTTCCATACGTTGATACTGATATATACCTTTATGTTTTGATTAGATTATGGCTTTATGGAAGGAATCATTAATTTCCATAAATCCACTTACTGCCCTCCTTTTCCCTGGGAGCCGGATGAACATAGAAACAGAGAGGCATGTTTCGTTACATCAAATTGACCCGAATGTCGCATCTACTAACCCCAGGAAGATGATTCTGAAAGCCACGCTACAAAAATCTACTAAAAAGTTGCTGTTTGCTTATGCTGGTCGTGATTTCGTAACTTTTCTTTTTCGCTTGCTCTTTTTTCCCTTAGGAAAAGTTGAGTGGTTTTTGGGCAGTAATACTGGTCTCAAGACTAAGGATAATTTGCATAGGAGCGTAGCTCATAATTTCAAAAACATGCACCTGAAGAATCCCGAGACAAAAGACTTGCTAATCAACTCCGGCTATCATGATACTTCTAACGAGTTTTCTTTTTTGAATTTCACCTTGACTAGTAAACCAAATTATGTTAAAGAAGTAAGTATGTATATGGTAAGCGATGATTTGACTGTTTCCCCGTTGGGTATAACTTCCTGCCTCTCTCGTCTCAATGGATTGAAGATCTCTTTAACTGATGTCGAGGAACTGGAGCTGCAAGTTGGGTTGGAAGAGGTGAGATTAGTCACGTCACGTCTATGCAGTCAATAAATTGATACTTCTATGTTACTTTTCATGTTGTAAATTACAAATTTAGGTCATGCATACATTCTCTATTATTCGTTTCAATCCAAAGGATATGATATTCAATACACGTGATGTTTTGGTGCAGGGTTTGAGAATAATGAAAGCGGCTCTTACATCGACCACTGCTTTAACAGATGGCCTCATCAAACCCTTCTTGAAGAAACAAGCTCATCAAGAAACAAGCTCATCAAGAGGTATTGTTTGTATCGTTGTATTAGTTCTTTGGTGATGGTTGTTTCCTCTATATCTTACAATTATTGAGGGTGCGGCTGCCATTTCTGCATATTCAAGGTGTCACTCACTTCGAATTCTGCTCTAACCTGCGGCCTCTTTAATCAGATATCGAAGAAACGACAGAAGCTTGAATGCTGAATATGCTGCTGTAACTTCCTTATATTACAGCTCTTTTTTGCTCAGAGCCCATTTTCTGGATCTGCTCATTAGCTGAAAACATTTGATTTTTGATGTAATCTGCTCTGCTTGATATGGATAAGTATAGCGGAAAACAAATGATTTTGATGTCTCTGCAGTGCTTATTATCATGGATAAAATCTAGCTGAAAATGAATGATTCCGATCGACTTTTGATGTAATATAATTTCTCTGGCACCCAACAAAAAATAAAATTATCATGTTATATTGTAACCAAGATAATAGTTATGCAATTATGGTGATTGCCATTATTTAAGAAAAGTTGATAAAATATTGTTAGCCTACTTTCTACTTGTGTAAGAAAATCTATAACCAATAATAAAACTCATCATCATAAACAAATTCTTCCATTTCTGCGATTTCTTCAAACCTTGCTTCATCAAGAACCCATCGCCATGAATCAAGCACTCGCCTTCAAATTTCTCCAACCATTTCATCTTCCCCTCCAAACTCGTTCGTTTATCACAAAGCTTTCAAAAGGGTACTTGTTAAACGTTCCAATACTGCATGAAATTCCGACATCTCGGTATCGAATCCTTGGTCAGCAAATACCCAGAAATGAGGAAGAACACATCCATCACTCCAGCAATCACCAACATTCCTGTAATGAAATCCGGTATCCATCTTGAAAATTCCTGGTATCCGAACTCCAAAATTAATAAAAAATTTTTTTGCCCATATTAGCCTTATTTAATGATGTTTTATATTAATTACACAGCCATTATTTGGTGAAAATATTGAGCTAAGTCTTTGTTATTATAGCAGGTTGATGAAGCTCATGCATATTGGTCAAGAAATGCGAGTGAGAGGTCTCGAGCTCGTGCAAGATCCGCGTGATGGACAGCTGGCGTGATCCAAACCATCCATCTTTACTTAGAATAAGCGGATAGGATTTAGTTGTTAAAGCACGTTTTATCTTGTAATAGTATATAAGCAGAAAACACAACTCTGTATATTGAGATTTTCGATTGAATGAAGCAGTTACAGATTTGTTACTCTACTTTCTTATTAGCTCATTTCTTCCAAAACTTTCTATTGTGATTTTACTTTTCATCCATGGAAGCTACTGGATTCAACATGGTATCAGAGCAGGTTTAGCTTCTAGATCGAAGCTCTGCATTTTTTTTCCCCATAATGACGAAAGGAAATCGATACCAACGGTGGATTGAATTGTTCGATGACGCACAAGGAGGTACGCGGGAAGCGGAAATCGGAGAAATCCGAGGAGAAATCGTGGGGATTACGATGTCTACCCTGGTGATGGGGGCAGTGATGAAGATACGGATGCAGACGAGCGACAGATAAGAGAAATCCTTCACCTGCACAGTGCCGACCATCCTAGAATGCAGCTGGCTGCGGCACCAGTAACTGGTACGAACTTCTTAAATTGGAGCCGTTCAATTAAACGAGCCCTAGGTGCTAAATCTAAGCTAGAATTGCTTGATGGAATCCTGAGAGAACCAGACCCTAGCTCTAAGTACTATAAACAATGGATCAAAGTAGATTACATGGTTTCAAGTTGGATAATTAACTCTATAGCTAAGGAATTGGTTAATTCATTCTCGCATTATGATACTACTAAAAAGCTTTGGGATGCACTCTGTAGACGATTTGATAGGTCAAATGGCCCCAAAATCTCAAAACTAGAAAAGGAAATTAGGAGCTACTCACAAGGCAATTAGACTGTCATGGAGTATTTTAACAATCTCACTGTATTATGGGATGAAATGGATATGGTATCACCACCGGTGGACTGTACATGTCATGCTAGACAGATTTTAGATAAAAGAGAGGAAGATAGGAGACTAGTCCAGTTTCTACTAGGACTAAATGAAGGATTTGAGCATGCTAGAATTCAAATATTATTCCTGGAACCTCTCCCTACTGTGGATAAGGCATATTCAATGATTATCCAAGTAGAGGATGAAAAATCTGTGCATGAGACTGTAATGGAAGGGAGAGGACAGATGGTAATGTATACTCAAAGGCAGGGAGGATATAATGCTCCATCTACAGGGTATTAATATAAAGGGAATCCAGGAGAAAAGAGATTGAGTAAGGAAGAGAAAAGGAGATTGAGATGTACACATTGCAAAGAAAATGGACATGAGGCACATGAGTGTTTCAAGCTTCGTGGATATCCGGAATGGTATAAGAAGTAAAGGGATAACACAAAGGGAAAGCAAAGATAAACTATATGGTGGACATGCCAGAGGATGATGTTTACTCAAGAAATGGTGACAGATTTGAGCCATTGTGAATGGGCTTCTACACAGATGGATATGGCAAGTATGATTCAAGCTGAGGTGGCTAAATGTGTTAGCAATATGAACAATCAAATTGGACCTACTGCTGGGCAAAGAACAGATGTAAATTTCATTCATCAAGGAAAGGATGGACCATAAATGTTTGATGGACATTATGCTTTTAGCAGAGTGCCTAGTATGTTAAGTACAGTGTGGATTATTGATTCAGGTGCAAGTTCACATGTGTGTTGTGATACTGAGATGCTACACACTACATACAGATTGGAGAAGCCAATCACTGTACATCTTCCATATGGGTCTTCAAAGAGAGTCACAGTGGCTGGTAAGGTCAGATTAAATCCAGAAATTATACTCTCTGATGTGCTTTATGTGCCAGGATTTACTCATAACCTCCTGTCAGTTGCTCAACTAATCCATGATAATGTAGGTGTGTGTTCTATCACACACACTGTATATTTCAAAGAATGACAGATACTAAGACAGTTGGAACTGGAAAAATGGAAAGGAATCTGTATGTTCTTGATACTGTTGTGGAAAATCATTTCACTCACTACTTCAGAGTTGAGGAGATGACATTGGATAAATGGCACAGGTTTCTGGGTCATCCTTCTTTATCCACAATGAAACACATGAGTCAATTCAATGGAAGGTTTCATAAAGATGCAGTTAGAGTTGTGGAACAGTGTAAAATCTGCATGAAGGCTAAACAAACTAGAGATCCTTTTCCACTATTACATAGAAGGACAGAACAATTATTTGATATGGTACATGCAGATGTCTGGGGCCCCTATACAGAAGAAAGTGTAAGCAATACTAATTTTGTTCTCACTTTGGTAGAGGATCATAGCCGTGCTATTTGGACTTATTTGATTAGTTCCAAAGATCTAGTATGTTCAATGCTTACTTCCTTCATCCTCATGGTAAAGACTCACTTTAAGAGAGAAATTAAGTTCTTCCGTACTGACAACGGTAAAGTGCACACTTTGTTTGATCAACATGGGATAGTGCATCAAAGAACTTGCATCTACACTCCACAACATAATGGTATTGTGGAAAGGCGCCATAGAACTCTGCTAGAATCAGCTAGAGCCTTGATGTTTCAGAGTTCTTTACCTCTCAAATTCTAGGCCTTACTCAATTCTCACATCAACTTGGATGCTCAATCGAATTTCTAGTGCAATTCTTGGGTGTAAATCTCCTTTTGAAGTTCTATATGGGAAACCACCAAATTTCCAGATGCTCAAGCCATTTAGATGCCTTGCCTATGCTGTCAATCTTGTTTCACAGAGAAGTAAGTTTGACAGTAGAACTATTAAATGCATTTTCTTGGGATATGATGTTTTTCATAAAGGATACTTCCTTTTTGATATGGAACATCAGAAGATTATCACTTCTAGGGATGTTAAATTCATGATGGATATATTTCCTTTTCTGGTGGTCAAGAAATGCCTATTTCTTCTCCTTCCCTACCTTTTCCTTGTTTTCAAGGTTATGATCCAGGTTGTGATATAACTATATTTGTTTTTTCTAAGGACTAAACTACTTACTAACTACATTGTATGCAATAAAAAAACAATTACAGTGAAAATATTGATGAAATGCATAATATGCAATAAAAGGTGCCAAAGAAAATATGCAATAAAAGATGCTCTAATAAGCAATAAAATATGCTAAAGAAAAAATGCAATAAAATATGTTCCAATAAGCAATAAAATATGCTAAAGAAAATATGCAATAAAAGATGCACTAATAAGCAATAAAATACTAAGAAGCACGGGGACGGGAACGAAATACGAATACTAATACGATACGATACGAAAATACGCTAATTTCTCAAATATCTAGATACGAATACATCAAAATATGTTTATATTTATTAATAATAATTATATAGTAGTATATATTATCAATAATAATATTATGGAAATAAAAAAAGACAGATATCATTATTATTATCAAAATAGCCCATAAGCAATAGACCAATAATCAGTAATCCATATCTTTGATACGCCTCTCTCTCTCCTCTGAACTATATCCCTCATAATCCTCATCTTCTTCTACTTTTTTCTCCCTCTCTTTCTCTCTCTTGTCTCTGCTCTCTCTTCCTCTCTCTAAACCCCTCCTCTCTAGTCTCCACCATGGCCCCCCGACACTGCTTCAAACACCGAGGTCAACACTCAACAATTTCGGAACAGAGGGAGGACAGAGAAGGGAACGCGACGGCAGTATGTTTAGGTTTGAAGAGATTGGGTTTTTTGTTTCAGGTAGGGTTTGGGATGAAGAGATTGAGTATTTTAATGGTGAATACGTATTCAATCTTTAGCTGAAATGTATTTAATACGTATTTTTCCCAAAAAAAAATTAAAAAAAAACCCTAAAAAAATACGTTTTAAATATGTATTTTGAGTGTATTTTTTCGTATTTGTATTTTGAGCGTATTAATACGGGTACGCCTGCCTCCTAGACGTCCCCGTGCTTCATAGATAAATATGCTTTAATATGCACCAACATAAGGATTAAACTCAGACGGAAATTATTGAAAATTGATAATGTCAAATAAAAATAAATAAATGAATAAATAATTAAAATAGTTTTGAATATTTAGATTACGAGATTTTATTATCTCTTTTTTTGAGTAAAAATTACGAGATTATATTATCAGTTGTAGAGAAATGTCAAATCCACAAATTAAGGAGAGACGGTTACAATTTACTATAATATACCAATATACCCTTATTAGTTAAAAAAGATAGAAAATTATCTCACACATCATCCTTAATATAAACTGTAGATCTATCCAAATGGACATACCACATTCATTTTTACTTAACATGTAGGGAATCATTTCTATATGATCTCCCTCCTATATATATATATATAATTTAATATATCGAAAAATTTACTTTTCAGCCCACATCATAGCCAATTTCTGGCTCCACCCCTAACCATGGGCGGATTTACCAGATGCCCAGTGCAAGCCCGAACCAACCTCTCATGTGTATGTATATATTCATGCCTCAACATAATATTAGCCCCAAATTAATTTAAAAAGCCCCAAACAAAGTGTTTTTTTTTTTTTTTTTGTATAAGACACAAATGATGTGAGATATATTGTTGCCGTTTCCACTCGTCCATCTCACATGCACACACACATACATACACACACACACACACATATATGTGTGTGTGTGTGTGTGTGTGTAACATATCATATGAAACTAATTATTATGTGAAAACTGCAACTCATATAATTTATGCATAAAATGATGTATTTTTGTGCATGAAATGTTGCATAATAAAATATATTATTTTATATTATTTTTAACCCTATAATGCATCATTATGAAAATACAATATTTATGCATAAAAATGCAATACTTTTATGTATAAAATGCAACATTTAATAATGAGTTGTATTTTTCACGTAATGATTAGTTTTTACCATAACGCATATATATATAGGGAAGGGTTCGTGTGTAAATAAATTCTGGCGTGAGAAAATGAGAATAATGCATAAAGGTAACAAATACATGCTTAAATCTGCATATAGTTATGCTTAATATATAATTGTGCTTTTTAATATACAAATTGATGGTTAAATATAATTATGCTTATTGTACCTTGCAATCATGCTTAAATCAATATCAACCATAGATCCATAGATCTAACTAAGATCAATGGTCTAGATCTATTCTTATTTCTCACACCAAAACTTATTTACATATGATCCATCATATATATATATATATATACAATTGTATTATGATAGTACTATCTCAAGTTGAAATTTAATATTTAAGTTTTATGATTATTACCACTTTATTTTATATATGTATTTTCTTGCCTTTTTAATTTTCTGGTGGAATTTTAAAACTATTTGAATTGCCATGCCTTTATTTGTCAAATGTTATTGGGAGACTTTCACACTTTAATACATCATTATACTATCCATTTGCTCGCTCAAACCAAATAAAATAAAATATAATGTAAAAATTCATGTGTGTATTTCTATCAATGAATAAATTTGTGTTTTTCATGCTTCTTATTTATAAGTTAAATTTGTTTGAAATTAATTGCAAAAAATAAATTGAAAAATAAACATGTGAAAACGACACTTCGTAACAATATGAGAGATGAACTACTTGATGATTCGTTAGTGCTTTATATTGAAAGGGATTTTGCTAAAGATATTGATATAAAGTTAGTTATTGATGAGTTTTATGCATCAAAATCTCATAGGGCACAATGTAAATATCGAAATATTTAATTATATATATTTATATATATATATATAGGGGTGCATTCAGGTGGAATCCCCCTCTATAGTGAAATCTAGAAACCAATCTAAGCCCTTGATATTTAGTGGATCAATGGGTAAGATTAAATCCTGAATATGATATTTAATTAAATGAAAAAACAATTAAATTGGGGATGGAGGGTATAATAGACCAATTACAAAATAAGCAACAAACTCCTAAAATCAAGCAACACGATTTGCTCAAATCTTCTCCAAATATATCCAATATTCTGCAAATTCAACAAAATCAGCGGGATTCTCCTTTCTCTTTCAATCTTCTGCTGCATTCCGATTTTTTTCTTCGCTGTTTCTCGTCTAGATTCGTCGCTGATTCTCCTTTCTTCTTCGCCGTTTCTCGTCCAGTCAGATTTTTCTTTGCTGATTCTCCTTTCTTCTACTTACTTCGATTTCTCCTTCCGATTCAGCGCGCGATTAACTCCAGATTTTCCCCAAAAAATTCTGTCGATCAGCGCTAGATTCATAGAGATTTGTTGCAGATTTCAGGAAGAAGATGGCAAAAAAATGGGTAGCAAACATTGAAGAAGGTTCGAACCCTAACCTTGATTTTAATGATTTAATTCAATGAAATCGTTGCATGTGTTTTAGAATGGTGGATTTGAGCTTTGGTATTGGTTAATTTCTGGATCTATAGGTGTTTCTTTGGTGGTTTTGCTATTGATTATTAAGATGAAATTGATGCATTCATTCTGTTCGATGAAATGCCGATTTGAAAATTTTTGTTTGTAATTCATAATAATGTTGAAATTGGATATTTATGCATAGTTCATGTTCGATGAAATAAATGATTCAACATTTTATTAGGAATTCATAATATTTTTGTAGAGTTTATGATACGTAAGATTTTCATTCTTTAAAATCTAATGTTTTCCTAGCAAAATGTTGTTTGTCAAGAATAAATCACAAAATATATTTTTTGTTGAATTAATAATGCATCTACTGCTTAAGTAAGAATTGAATGTATTTTGTAACCTTTATTTAAATGAAATTATATGGAGACATTATTAAATGAATTATGCATAATTCAGGGAAGAACGTGTAAGAAATATTTATTCGATACATTTTCTTATAATATGCATTATTAAAATCATTCTACTTTTTTTTGTCTAAATTAGGGTAGAGGTTGTCTTCAAATACGGAGACATTCAGCTCAGACTATGAGAGTTGAAGTCATTACGCCCAACCTTGTACGTTCTTGCCGACGTCGTCAGCACCTGGAGCATTATCTTGAACGATAAAGAGAAGCTGCGTGTACCGGATTCACGTTTCCGGTTCTTTGCCACTGTGACAGCAACGGTAAGAATTATGCATCACTTTTCTAAGTTATGCAACATTTCATACGAATTATGCAACACTTTATATCATTTATGCATCACTTTGTGAGCAAATATGCAACACAATTCTGAGAATAATGCAACATTTCGAACGAATTATGCAATATTTTATATCAGTTATGCATCACTTTCTGAGAATTATGCATCACTTTGTTAAAAAAATACAACACTTTGTTGGCAAATATGCAACACAATTATGAGAAGTATGTAAGAATGTTGTGCAATGAAAAATATAACATTATTTAGAATGTTATATGGTATACTAACATTATTATTTGGATTAATGAATTCAGATGAACCCCATTACACTGGTAGATAAAACATGGGATAATGCACGGTGTGAAGAATGGTTTTGTAAAAACCTTACACACGAGTTGGCAGCATAGTTTAAATCCGAAATTGACAAAGCAGGTGAGGCAATTGAGAGCAAGATATTGTGTCGAAATTGCAACCGCGAGTTGCAACAAAATGAGAGAAGAGAATATTACCGATGCTGCTCCACGATGCTCAGTTTTACAAAAAGATTTTGACTTAGAAGCTGAAGTTATCGATTGAGAGTTTAAATAGATAGCTTCTTAGTTTTCCATATTTTTGTCGAACAATTATGAAATGTTGACTTCGTATCTGAATTGATTACTCAATTGTGATTTTATTTTATAATTAACTTATTTACTTTTATGGTGTGCAATGAAATTATTAAATTATGCATCGAATATATTAATTTTATGCAATACAATTGTTTAAAACCTTTCATCGAACATACAATGCACACATAGAATAGTGAATCTATTGTTTTAATTCACTATTTTTCACATTTATCACTCACTCTTACACCAACAACATTAAATCAAGCATTTTATCGAACATGTGGTGTGCACATATAATATGGGGAATGTATATAACCACCACTTTCTCATTCAGACATTTCATCGAACATATGGTGTCTGGCCGTAATTGTGCACATTATGTGTTTGATGAAATGTCCAGAATTAGAAATATACATATATAGCACACGAAAAATATTATGCAATGATAAAAACACGATTATGTGCCTTTAAATTGTCATTTGCAAAATGTTAGAGTACTTTTGTTAAAAAAATTGCATTGATAAAAAGAAATGCAACATTATACGATAAAAAGATTATGTGCAATCTTCATGCACTCGACAAACTTCTCGAGAATCCACGTATAGAAGTCTGCATCCTCACTAGTAAGTAAATCAGCTCCAAAAGTCACACACTTTCCACGATTGTTGTCTTTTTCAGTGAATGGTGTGAATACCATATTATATCTGCATTTATAGACAACTAATATCAGCTAAATCATATTTGCAACACTTTCCAGCAATTATGCAACAATTTATGACAATTATGCAATGAAAATATGCAGAAATGCAACATTTTATAACAAAATGCATGAATTATGCATCAAGTAAATAAACGTACTTGTTCGTCTCGTACGTAGCATCGAACGACACGGCCTCACCAAAACACGGTACATCTTTATTGATGTAGTATCAACCCAAAAAATACGAGTCAATTTATCATGTTCATTCACAGAGTAGTGATACGTAAAATCTGGAAAGATCTCTTTCTTCATGCAAAATTTATCGAGCAATATTTGAGCATCAACACCCTCAACATAAGCTTTCATATCACGTGAGAAATTCTTAAATTCAACACTGCTACATCCAACATTCCTATAACTCCCAACAATTTTCCTGAATAGACGAAATGATTTCATTGGCCCAATGTTTGATTTAGCACAATTCAGAATGAAATTTTATTGCACATCATCCAAATTTTTGTTGACCTTCAAGAAATGCCTATAGCGTTCTGACACTAATGAGTGTGTGTGCCCTTCCTTAAAAAAATCAACCACGTAACCATCACGACCACAAAACTTCAGTTTGACTTTAGCTTCACATGATACTCTTGTCGTAAGCCCCTTCCTTCTCTTGTAAGAAGGAGAACCCCCACTCTTCAAATTATTATAACTAGCCTTAACTCCCTCACGGTTATAATATATATATATATCTACTTAGTACAGTATTACCGTCACATGATTTTTTAAGCTGTCCAAGTCGTACGTCAAAACCACAAGCAGCACCGTAAGATCGATAGAAATCTTCTGCATCCTTAAGAGTGCTAAACTTGCGACTTATCATCACATTCAGGCACATGTTCAATAACAGATTCAATAGTACTATCTCCATGAAGATCATGATCTCTACCAGTATTTATTTCAATTGCATGTGAATAAAAAAATGCATCAAAAAATTTGAAAAATGCAACGAAATCCATGGAATATGCAATAAAAAAAAAATTACATGAAAGCACAAACCTCCAATACATTAAAGACGAAAACAACATACTATGCATCGATATCCATTCTCTACGTTCTTATTTACCTTATCAGATATCCATTATCTACCTTCACACACGCTGTGCATCGATTCAATATAACTTCAGTTGCAGAACAAACTTTAGATTCGAACAAACAAAAAATACAACAATCAACTTTTTGTTTCAACGAAACCCTAATTTCTCACCATGATTTGATGTCGAATCATCAAAAGCACAGCCACGAAAAAAAATCAGAGAAAAAAACAAAAATGCTTTTGTCGAATCACCCACGTTCATTCTATCAGAAAACGATTGTTCCATCTCGAATCACACAAACAAAATCGATCAAAAATCGAAGGACACATGAACAGATCGAATCAAATAAGATTATGAAATTTCAAAACAAACCTGTAAAACCCATAGCGAAATCAGAAACAATTTTGTGGATTCAATCTGTTCCAATCAAATATTGTTGATGCAACGACAATAATCGATTGAGGAAGAAATCACGATGAAGAGACTTAAATTCTGCAGATTTACGTGAAGAGAGATTGACAATAACAACAGAAGAAGAAATCGCGATGAAGAAATGTATAATACACGTGTTCATTAATTAAATATAATTATTAATTCAGTTATATGCTTAAAAGACCCATATTCCCCTGCTAGGTTAAAAATTAATTAGATATATTTTTTTTAAAACCTAATTTCGAAAATATCCTGGCCATAGGATTACCAAAATCAAAGGCCCATGTTGGTTTCTAGATTTCACACTAACCTTGGTTTTCATATGATCCACTACCTATATATATATATATATATATATATATATATTGTGAGAACTAGGAACCCATCTCCACCCTCCATAAAGACTAAATTGAAGGTCCAGATTTATTAAATCTTATTAATTAAGCACGTATATTCTTATTTCATTTAAATACCAAAGGGCAAAGTGGGAAGATTGAAAAAATAAACACAGAAACCGGATCCACTCCTACGTGATTTCCGTTCTGAACGTCATCTTCAACCTTCATAAGGAACAATTCATATCATCTTCAACCTTCATTCTAACAATCTCCTAAAATATTAATTTCTACTTTCACAATTCTTTTTTTTTTTTAAAATCGCTTCAAAATCTCCAAAATCTAACAATCGATCGACGTAGCTATAATGCTTTAATCTTTTCTCACTCAAGTGTCCAGTGATTCAATGTCGATCAGCAAGAATTCAAGATCCCGCAGAAGTTTTCGTTTCAAGATTCGATGCATACGGGCTGGTAAAAAAATGGTATTCTTGACGAAAAAGAAGATTTTGCAGATTTTTAAGGCTTTGGTAAAAGGAAATTGTGTCTCATTCGGCTCATCGGCTGTATCTAGATTTTACTCTTCAGTCTCTTCTTATTTCTCTTAATACTTATTAAAAAATTTGCTGCGTGAACATGAGATGATTGCTTTATTGCTTGTATCAATATATTGTGATAAAATATTCGTGTTAGTTTGGTGCTTGTTTTGTGATTTTTATTCAACATTCCAATGCTTATTTAAAGAACCATGAAATCAAACTAAAAACGCATGAAAAAAAATTAAAAGAAGCATAAAGTTTACACTAAAAAAGCATGAATTTTTTTAAAAAAAGTATGAAATCAATACTAAAAAAGCACGATATTAACACTAAAAAACAATGGAAAACATTAAAAAAAAGCATGGAATCAAAACTAAAAAAAAAGCATGAAATTAATACTATAAAAGCATGAAAAAATTAAAAAACATATGAAATCAACGCTTTTTTTATATTGATTTCATGTTTTTTTTAGAGTTGATTTCGTGCTTCTTTTAAATTTTTTCATGTTATTTTAGTGTTGATTTAATATTTTTTTTTAGTTTTTATTTCATGCTTTTTTATTGTGGATTTTATGCTTTATTTAATTTTTTTATTGTGAATTTCATGCTTTTATAGTCTCTATTTCATGCTTCTATAATATTCATTTCATGCTTTTTTTAGTGTTGATTTCATGTTTATTTAAAAAAAAATCCATGCTTTTTTAATTTCGATTTCATACCTTTTTAATATTGATTTCATGCTTTTTTAGTGTTGATTACATGCTTATTTTAATTTTTTTTCCATGTTTATTTAGTGTTAAAAGCATGAGAAAAAAAAAAAAAGAAACATGAAATTCAACACTAAAAATGGAAGATTAATAACCATATCGGAGAATAGATTGTTATTAATAATGGAGATTGATAATCATACATCTTAAATATAGGAATCAATATTGGGGACGTAAAACATCATTATGTTTATTAAATAATATAAAAATTCACTTTAGAATTGATATTTGCGAATGAATGTTGGGGACCGCATATGCTTCAATTTAGAAATTACCAACTTATCAACAGACGTCAATTTTTTTATTTCTTATATTGTCTTTTAGAATCAAGGAAAGTAAATATGATCCCTTAATTATAGGAGTGGAATATATAACGGTAAAACTCAACTTTACAAACTTACCCTCGTAATCCACTATTTACGGTAGTTATCAATAATAATTATTTATTTTCTGTAATTATCTAAGCCTTTGATTATAAAAAACGGATGGACGAGATCGGTTCCTAGTTCTCACCGAATTAAAGGTTCTTATATGAACCACTCTCTCTCTCTCTCTCTCTATATATATATATATATGTCACGCCCCAAAATCCTAACCATGTGATTAGCTAGGACCTCGGGACGCGACCAAATCAAAATAGAACAAAACGACAACCAGTGAAATTATTCGAGAGGAAATGGCTTGAACAAAGACGAGAACCTATACTCAACTTCTTCAATCTAATTCAAGATGAAATGGAAAGAATAATACTTTATACTAATTTGATTGAATCGATACCAAAACAAATCTGAATCAATACCATGAATCGAAGAAAAACCAAACTCGATATTGCATTCACAACCAAGGAACAATCCTCGTACAACAAAATTTAACTCCATAGGCTTTAAGTTACAAAAACTGGACTATGTATCTCAATACGATCAACAAAAGAGGATCATCAAAGCAACGGTACAACTAGTTAAGCGAGAGACACAACCTTAACAAGGTTTATTAGAATCACATCTACTAGGTTTCAGAGTGTGGCAACAGCAGAAAGGTAGCTACAGAATATGTATGAAGACATACACCGTTGGACATACTTTATTTACATTAAAAGACTAAAAGACTCGGCTCAGCACCCCACTTCACTCATCATCAGCTCCAAACTAACCTGCATGTTTAGAAATACACACAGGGCTTGTACTCAGTGAACACATGCCAAAATCATTTGAAAGGTGCTTCTTAAAGCTATAGAATGACTTGCCTTGTGAGCAACACACAAAGTTTATGTAAAATTTGTGCTTGCTAAAACAATTAACTGATATATATATATATATTTCTATCATGTTCATGCTTATGAATCATGCTTCTCATGTCAGCTGACAAATAATCTCTTATATGAATGTACCATATCTACGCACAACGTGCTGGGAAGTAGGCCTCCTTCTCAAACACCAAACAGTACTGTGTACATACCCTAAAGACATCTTGAATCAATAGGGCCGATATCGTAATTCTCTTATAGATAGGCAATATGCATGATGCAGAAAACTTTGGCAAGTCAAAACAATTCTCACAAAATCATATGTATAATATTTCATACTTTCGTATCTGTAAGAAAGCTCACCTTTGAATTTCTTAACATGAAAATCTCGATCTTTCCCTTTTTTGGTCTTTATTGAACTTGCACCTTCAAATATAAAATACTAATATTAAGTACTCTATTTAACTCAAGGCATAATACTTCTAACTCATTGATGCTACTCTTTGAAGTTAATAAATACTTGCAATTGGTAAAGTGCTAGTATCTTAACTTTAGGTGCTTAAACAAGAATTCCCAAATTTTCTCTTTTTATTGTTTAGATACACTCTACTAATATTGATTACTTCCCATTAGCTATATGGGTAGAATTATAATACAGTCTCTCATATTTATCTTGATAGGATAGTGTTTCAAGCTTACTTTGTCTACTAAAGAAAATATTCCTTTAATTCTATCTTTTATCTAGTTATATACCTTTATGACTTTAGCTCAAGTTTTATTAGCTATAAGTTGCTCATATCTGCTGTAAATAAGTTTCTTATACCTTACTTTAAGAACTTTATCTAACTTGGTTCTCTTCTTAAGTTTAAATTCCACTAATTTTCGTGCTGAAAAAATCAGCATTGACAGCTTGACCAGTCCATCCTCTTTTGATCATATCTCTCTCGTCCGAACTCGGTTTGAAATTTCGGAAACACCATTGAAAAGCCAACGGAAAGGGGTTTCCGATGGTACCGGTTTTATATTTTTTTGGTCAACAAACACGCCCAGAATTAAGGGTCTAAGAACAGGTAAAATTCAGAATAGCAAAACTAGAGCAGATTTTTGACAGATTGACATGTCAACTTCGAAAAATCATAACTAAATCATCGGAACTCTGAATTTGAATTCAAAAACACTTCCAAAAGGGTAATGAGACAGGGTTTCTAATGGTACCTATGTTGATACATCGTTACAACTGTATACACCCAGAATCCGACTTCTTTAAGATTGTTCATGCACTCTTGATAGCAGGGGAAACAACAACTTTTCTTTAGCTTATCACTCCTAATTTTACTAGAGCTATCTTAAGTTTTACACACTATATTCCTTCATTAACAACATTATAATATAGTAAAACAATCACCAAAACAATCCACCATCTAAAACAATCACCAAAACAATCCACCATCATCTAACTAATTTCCATATATTTAGTCTATTTCTTTCCCTTACCAAGAATCAATCTTAAACGTATAGCCCGTAATCGTATATAACTATAACTCACACATCTTTTACTCATCTTTGTACCTTGATAATAGCTATTAAACATTCACCACCATTTTAATCCAGCTATACAAGGATATTCTCTACTATTAATCAAGCTAGCAATTCAACTCACCACTTTAACTAAAAAAAAAAACTAAACAACCCCTCTAACTCTTTATTTCCAGCTTACTTTTCACTCCAAGTTTATTATCTAAGAAATAAAATCAGAATTCTTTAACCTTGAACAAATATTAAATCAGCCAACACAAATTCTTAGTCTAGGGCAAGTTCTTGCAACTTTCTTGCATCTAACACACTAACTAAGCTAAATATATATACGAAATCATCAAGAACTAGACACCCAAGTTAAATTCCATCAACTTGAGTTTAAAGAGAAGGGTTCATAAACATCAGAATTGAATGAAAGGAATCGATCTAGCAAGTGAGTGAAAGAATTGATTTTTAGGGATTTTTACAAAAGGTGTGAGAAGCTGAAAATTTCATCCCAATAATCATAACAAGTTGTCGGATTACCTTGTGTTGTGATTTCTAAGTTTTATCCTTTGATTCCTAGTTGAAAATCGAAGAGAAAAAGAAGGGGATTTGTCGTGTGTGATTCTGCGTTTGAAGAAAAGAGAAGAAGAAGTGGTTCTCTGTGTTCTGTTTTCTATTTCTCGCTCCTTCTTTCTTTTCTTTTTCTTTCTTTTCTTTTCTCTATTATAATTATAGATAATTATCTCTTTTTTTTATTTATTTAAATAACTTACTATTAATCATATATAGAATTCTCTTATTGATCTACTATTTATTTATTCTAATACTACTAATATCAACATTTATTTATTTCTTAATCTATATATGAATATCATTTCTAGTACTCATACAGTATTAATCTCAAATCTACTTCTCTAAACTCATTTAAATTTTATGATATATTTTCTATACTAGTTTAGTGCCCGTCGAAATTCGACGGGGCTCACTTCTCGTGGAAAATAATAATAAAATTATTTATTTTGAGAGTATAGTTTGTTAGGATCAATTCGAAAAAAATAAAATTAAACTGAATCAGAAAAAATGAAGGGAAAAAAAGAAGATCAATGAGGTGTGCCATTTCTCGATTAGTTTTACTCGTTTTGAATGTCGAGTAGTCCGTTGATCATTGTAATAGAAAAGTAGATTAGATGAGGTCCTGTTTTTCGTATAGTTATATTCATTTTGAATGTTAAACCGTCAATTATACATTGTGATATATAAATAAATTAACGATTGGTAACATTTTTCATATTAAATATTATGTTGGTCGAAAAAAAAATAGGCCAATGAGATTAAAAAAAAAATCGCGTGGTTATATTCATTTAAAGTAAAAGCGTCCGTTCTTCGATATAATTAAAGGATGAAATGTCAAGTAACCCGTTATTTAAATATTGATTAATGATAACTCCATTATATTTGAGTTTTTCTACCGATGAAATCAATTTTTCAAAAATCGATTTAGCACAATCATACATATAAGCTTCTTCATCTGTCCGTCCCTACTCTACTAACAAACTATAAGTTGTAATGGTATAATTCTCTCGTTAATGTGAAGTCTTTTAAATGTTCATCTGGGATAAAACTGAATGATTCTATTATATTTGAGTTTAGTGATGAAGTCATCTCTCTGAAAAATCGATACGAGATCAATAAATTAAATAAAAATCAATCAATTAATAAGAAAAAATATAGAATTACAATTTTCAAAACTTTAAAATTTCTAAATACTAATAATTTTATACAAAATAATATATTAATAAACTCAAATCTAGATAGGTTTTCAATCCTCAAAGTTATATCAAAATTGAAATTGGCATAACTCTTTTTTATAGATCCCCTGAATTGGTAATCACAATTCCCAATAATTTGGACGGATTATAAAATTCAAGTTCGTTGGAGTTTGTTCCACATATTACAAATTGTTGCCAACTCGAATTCGAACTGTATTGATTATATTTACTTTGAGTTAATTATCCACGTCATTTTTTTTTGTTCAAAACTAACCATATTACCAATTACTACAATTAATGATGTACTATACTTTATTCTTTTAGAAAATATCCATTTGAAAATAATCTCAAATCTACGACTTATTAATATTGTAAACAATAATTATAATAAAATAAGATTCAAATGCAACATCAAAAGATAAACTTTAAGGAAAGAAAACACCTCATTTTACGATATTAATAATAACTAAAAATATTACCTCTTAATGCAATGAATTTTTAATACTATATTTTTGTTCTAAATCCTACCAAAAAAAAAAAAAACCTAACAAAATTCAATGGAAAAAATTATCTACATGGAATTTTCACATCAGCGCATTAAGTATGATTTAATTAGCTAAAATTATTAATTTAAAAGCTTGTACATTGTCGATTTAATTGAAAAAGTGTGCCTGTCGATTTAATGATTGCTTTAGGATTAATTTAATTCAATTTAAATATTAAGCCCGCCCGTTGTTTGATATAATTGACAATAGGTCAATGAGATTTTTTTTGGTAGTTGTACTCATTTTGATTGTTGATTTTCCCATTATTTCGGTATTTGTTACAGTAGACAGGGAAAGTCGATTAGGCTAAGGAGGATTGTCATTTCTTGAGTAGTAATATTAGTTTTGAGTGTGAAGTGTGAAATCATATGTTGTTCATTGTAATTATTGTTTGTGCTTTATTTAGATAGCATAAGAATAATGATACATGAAGATATTATCACGAAAATGCACAATATTCCATGTTGGATTATGATCCATAATCATACAATTTTTCTGTTATTATTTTTGTATATACTTATTAATCAATTAATTAAACTATTTTTTAATTGAAAAACTATTTATTTTAAAAGGAAGTTTCATAAAGTAAATTATAATGGCTTAAGAAAAATAATCGAAAATAGAGGAAATTTTTTTGCAAGATTAGAATCTGTAAGCAGCCCGTCATTTAGATGATTGATTAAGGAGTAGTTTAATTAAATTTAAATGTTAAGCCGCCCGTTGCTTGATATAATTGAAAATAGGTCAAGGATATTTTTTTGGTAGTTGTTATTTCGGTATTTGTCATTCCTTGAGTAGTAATATTCGTTTTGAGTGTGAAGTGTGAAATCATATGTTATTTATTGCAATTATTGTTTGTGTTTTATTTAGATAACATAAGAATAATGATGCATGAAGACATTATCACGAAAAATGCACAATATTCCACGTTGGATTATGATTCGTATATCATATGACTTTTTGTTATTATTTTCTCTTTACTTATTAATCAATTAATTAAACTATTTTTTTAATTCAAAAACTATTTACTTTAAAAGGTTCCATGTCTAATTAGAATTTTATTGATTAGAACACTTCTCATAATTCAAACTACTTATTAATATATCTGAGTAATGCTCCAATGCCCACTGTGGGCATGCTTAATGTGCCCACGGATGACGTGACATTGGAATATAGAAGGAAATTAATAAAAACCCTACCAAAAATAATTAAACCCTACTATAAAACTAAACCCTAACATAAAAAACTAACCCTAAAAGGAAAAATTGCAGACGTGACATGCACATTATCGGTGGGCACATTAAGTGTGCTCACAGTGGGTAGGAGAGCATTTCTATAATATATCTATATACGTCAATTATTTATAAATATATACAACAATTGTTGATATAAATACTTAGTGGAAAAATATGATATATATATATATTATAGTAATTTGGAAGAAACCTAATTAATATTAATTAATTGGATTATTGATGTTATGCATAATATATTTAGAGCATTCGTCGATGGTGAAAAACTTTGTAAAATTAAATAGGGGCGGTGATAATGAAAAGAGCTGATTTTATGGGTAAGATTTTAATTTAAAAGCTATTAATTAAAGATATATATTAATATTAAATAACTAAAGAACTAGAGATATACATACTTATTAATCACATTTAAATATTGATTAATTACCCAAAATTATGAGAATTTAGCAAAATAATAAAGAAAAATCGTGGTTGATCGACCTTTATTTTGCTATTATATATATATAGATTCGGTACCCTTCTAGAATTTATTCTCCATAAATTATTCTCACTTACCACATAACGGTATATATTAGTTAAATTCTAAATTGCAACTCGTAATATATGCCTTAATTATTCTCTAATTCATATAACATTTCTATTAATACTATTTTAGTTGTAATATATATGTATAGATTATTCCGGGATAATACATTCCCTCCCCCTTAAAAAAATTTCATCCCAAAATTTAAGTACCTCAGAGAATAGCTTGATCTCTCTTTCATTTTCTCTTCCAGTTCCCAAGTTGCTTCTTCCATTCTATGGTGTTCCCATTGGACCTTAACTAATGGAATTGATTTATTTCTCAATTGCTGCGCCTTCCAATCTAAGATGTAATTGGGTTGTTCTTCATAGCAAAAATAAGGATCAAGAATGATTTCTTCTTGCTGAATAATGTGTTTCGGGTGGTATACGTACTTTCATAATTTGGATAAGTGAAACATGTCATGGACATTACCAAGTTTGGTGGCAACGCTAGTTTATACGCCACATGATCTATCTCATAATAAATGTGAACTGAAATAATATAAAACAAATCTCAAAATAAATACCAACAAGATATTAATTTGTATATATATAAAAAAGAGCCCTAGTTATAAATATTTT
Organism: Mentha longifolia; assembly: GCA_001642375.2. Taxonomy (NCBI): domain Eukaryota; kingdom Viridiplantae; phylum Streptophyta; class Magnoliopsida; order Lamiales; family Lamiaceae; genus Mentha; species Mentha longifolia. The sequence continues at coordinate 2,156,498 of CM038119.1, forward strand.
AATACTCATAGACACGTATATATTATATATGTAAGTTTAGGAAGTGGATACCCGTAGATACCTACCTATACCCATCCCAAATCCATTGCAGATATCAATTTTATTACCCAAATCCATCACAAACCCATATACTTTTGACCAAACCCATCCTAAATCTGGTTGGGGCGGGTACCGCAAAAACCCGACCCATTACCATCCCTCATAAAAATTGTTGAAAGTCGACACTTCGATAGTGGTTTTATATGCTGGTTGGTCCATCGTCCGCCGCTTTCCACCAGCCGGGCCACCCCACCTTCGCCGCTTTTACGGCGTTTGGCTTCCTTTGAGAGTGCCGCTGCTAGTTACTATATCCAACGAATTGACATCGACCTGACCAGCAAAACTTTATCTTTTTGCTGGATTGGCTCTTATTATTCATCGAAAAGGGTAATTCATTATTTTCATTCAATACTTTATACTTGGTCCTTTTTTTTGATGTTGAAAAATCGTTAGTTATTCTGCTTGATTCATGCATGTTTAACTAATTATGTTCGATAGGTGTTGGATTACACAATGTTTAGAAGTGTAAGACGATGATGGGTCCTGTGTATTTAAAGATGTTATTGCATTTACTTATTTTATTCAAATCAATTGCAGAAAATGATCAGCTTAGTTAGGTTATTATGTCTTGTTTTTAGAAACATTTGGCCCCAAATAGAATTACAGTTAAGACTTTGTTGAAATATATACAATTTTAGGCTAGTTATTTGACATTAGTTGTTGCTAATCAGTTTCTTTAATTCTTTTAGTAATTTTGAGCTACGGTATGTACCATTACTTGAACTCATAGAGTTCTACTAATGGGTATGTAAAATTTCCAAATCTTGTGAAAAAAATGTGATCTCTCTATCGTTTTGTTTCTGGAATAATACTTCAAACTTGCATTTGGAGTTAGTATCATTTGATTTTTATTATTTATCTATTGTCTGTACCTCTTGTTTTCGAATTCGGTAGCGAAGACTAAATTCTTGATATAACCGGTCTAAAGTTTCCTCACTTTTACAGACAACAGAATGTCTAAAGCCGAGGAAGTGAAGTTACATATCAAGGTTGTAGTAAATAAGGAGAAAACTAAGGTACTATTTGTTGAAGCTGGCAGCGATTTCACGGACGTGCTGTTAAGCTTCCTACTTTTGCCATTGGGAACAATCGTGAAAGTCTTGAAGAAGCACTATGGAGACGAGGCGCCTGCTGTTGGAAGCTTGACCACATTGTACAATGGTTTAGCAAATCTTGATAGCATCTACTACGAGAGAGAAACTTATAAGAAAACGCTGCTCAATCCAAACTGTATTAATGACAGTAAATTAAGTGAACTCAGACTCAATGTGAACTGTAGTCTGCCCACAAGTTCGGGATTTGAGAAGTCATATGATGGAGTTTTCACTCATAGTCTAGCTTCTTTCATAATTAGCGATGATCTGAGGATGGTGCCGAATATGGCAGGCTCCATCACGGAAACTCTTAACTCCCTCGGCATTGCTACAACAGATATTGATGGTTCAGAGACGAGGAACGTGACGTTCGGATTTAATGAGGTGAATCATAAATTTAATCTTTCTTGAATTAACTACAGTATCTTTATATGTTGATATTGATATATATACCTTAATGTTTTGATTAGATTATGGCTTTATGGAAGGAATCATTATTTTCCATGAATCCACTTACTGCCCTCCTTTTCCCTGGGAGCCGGATGAACTTAGAAACAGAGAGGCATGTTTCCTTACATCAAATTAAGCCGAGTGTCGCGTATGCTAACCCCAGGAAGATGATTCTGAAAGCCACGCTACAAAAATCTACTAAAAAGTTGCTGTTTGTTCATGCTGGTCATGATTTCGTAACTTTTCTTTTTCGCTTGCTCTTTTTTCCCTTAGGAAAAATTGAGTGGTTTTTGGGCAGTAATACTGGTCTCAAGACTAAGGATAATTTGCATAGGAGCGTAGCTGATAATTTCAAAAACACGCACCTGAAGAATCCCGAGGCAAAAGACTTGCTAATCAACTCCGGCTATCATGATACTTCCAACGAGTTTTCTTTTTTGAATTTCACCTTGTCTAGAAAACCAAATTATGTTAAAGAAGTAAGTATGTATATGGTAAGTGATGATTTGACTGTTTCACCGTTGGGTATAACCTCCTGCCTCTCTCTTCTCAATGGATTGAAGATCTCTTTATCTGATGTCGAGGAACTGGAGCTGCAAGTTGGGTTGCAAGAGGTGAGATTATAATCTCATGTCTTGTCTATGCAGTCAATAAATTGATACTTCTATGTTACTTTCATGTTGTAAATTACAAATTTAGGCCATACATGAATTTTCTATTATTTTTTTCGATCCAAAGGATATGATATTCGATACACGTGATGTTTTGGTAGGGTTTGAGAATAATGAAAGCGGCTCTTACATCGAGCACTGCTTTGACAGATGGCCTCATCAAACCCTTCTTGAAGAAACAAGCTCATCAAGAAATCGAGCAGGGGCTTGGAGTTGAAGAGGTATTGTTCGTATCGTTTTGTTCGTAATTTGGTGATGTTCTTTTCATCTGTATCTTACAATTTTTGAGCGTGTGGCTGCCATGCATTTCTGCGTATCGAATGTGTCTCTCAGTTCGAATTCTGCTCTAACTTGTAGCCTCTTTAATCAGGTATCGAAGAAACGACAGAAGCTTTGAATGTTGAATATGCTGCTGTTCCTTCCTTATATAACAGCTCTTTTTAGCTCAGTGCCCATTTTCTGGATCTGCTCATTAGGCATTAGCTGAACATTTGATTTTGATGTAATCTTACTATGGATGAATCTAGCGGAAAACAAATGATTTTGGTGTCTCTGCACTGCATATTATGATGGATAAATCTAGCTGAAAATCAATGATTCTGATGGACTTTTGATGTTATATATAATCTCTCTCGCAAAAACTAAAATTATAATGTTATGCTATTGTAACCAAGATAATAGTTATGCAATTATGGTGATTGCCATTATTTAAGAAAAGTTGAAAAATATAGAGTTATAGTTAAAAACTCTAATTTCTACTTGTGTAAGAATCTATAACTAATACAGTAATAAAACTCATCATCATAAACAAATTCTTCCATTTTTACGGTTACTTAAAACCTTGCCTCATCTCCAAGCATTTCATCTTCCCCTCCAAACTCGTTTATCACAAAGCTTTCAAAAGGGTACTTGAAAACGCTCAAATACTGCATGAAATTCCAACATCTCGGTATCGAATCCTTGGTCAGAAAATACCCAGAAAAGAGGAAGAACACACCCATCACTCCAGCAATCACCAACATTCGTGTAATGAAATCTGGTATCCGTCTCGAAATTTTCTGGTATCCGAACTCGAAAAATTAAATTTTTTTTGTCCCGAACGCAAACCCAAATATATTTCGGGTGCAAATTGAAAAAAAAATAAAAATTGCAAATTGTAAAATTTTGGTTCTTTTTAAAAATAGTAGTATTTTTTTATTGAATTAAATTAATTTCAAATTTTGCAAGCACAAAATATTTTGTTTTTCATTTTTAATACTATATGATTAATTGGTTTGTAATGACTAATTGTATTATCCAATGGAAAAATAAAAATAGTATTTTTCATTAATTTAATTTCAAAATAATATTTTGCAAGGTTACAGTTATTCATATCATTTAATAGAAGAATGATATGCCGTACCCCCAACCGTAAGCACCTTTGTGGACATTCATCGTCGTTTGCTCACTTTAGCAGTATTTTCTTCTTTTTTTTCAATTGTTTTATATTCTAATAGCTTAGAAATTAATATTGTGAACATTAAATCTCCAAAATATTTAAAAATCGAAACTCAATCTATCTTATTATTTATTTTTTCGTGTCTAAAAAATTCCGATCGGATTTGGATATTTCGGGTCCTACCCGAAATCTCAATACCGAATTTCCACATTTTCTTTTTTGTGAGTAACTAATGTTTTATCTATATATCAGTATTACCTCCGCCCCCATCTGTTGAGCCTTTTGACTTTTTAACTGATTTTGTGATAATGAATTTTAAATTGAATTTTTGGAGTTAATTTTTTTTTTTTATAAGCACTTGTAGTACCTTGTCAGAATAATCAAACTCTAAAAATTTAATTTAAAATTTATCCAAGATCAATTGAAATGTCAAACAAGCTCAACAAATGGGGGACAAAAGTAGTACTAGTATTGCTAATTTAGAGTAATAATCCCCTATCCACCATGTGTATATTTAATATGTCAACAACTTAGGTGATAACATTATATTTAAGGAAGATTTTAATTAGTACTCCCTCAGTTCAGCTTCATTTGATACCTTTCTTTTGGGCACAATTTTTAAGAAAGAAAAGATTATAGGAGTAATAGTGTAAAAAAAAATAAAAAAAAATAGGGGTAAGTGGGTTCATTAGGTTAAATAGGTTGTTAGGTAGTAATAAATGACCTAAAATAGAAGGGGTCAAATGAAAAAAAAAGAACTCAATATGGAAATGGTATCAAATGAAGCCAAACGAAGAGAGTATACCTTATAAAAATAAATCACACCAAAAATAACTAAACCCTAACAAAAATAATTAAACCTATAGGGCAATATTATTAACATGGCAGTGATACGTTAGTCGTGGGCTTATTAAGTATGCTCACGGTAAGCAAGAGAGCATTTCTATACTAATTTATAGGTTTTATTTTACATTTTTTATAATGAGTCAGTTGGCTTCTTGCCTGATAACAGCAGCTATATAGTAGGAATATTTTTCAATGGAAAAAATGCAATTAAATACACCAATTTTTTTTCTGACATCCCGTATTAGTCATCAATTTATTATTATTTTTTTGATAATTCACTAACTTTCTTCCGCGTTCAATCTTAACACTAGTTTCAATTTTCCCCAAATCGAACATTACGTGGTGCTTACGTGGCAACCAACTTCGTGACTCGTTAATTTCCAACCGGCGACTAAACGATGTCGTCTAGAAACTTACATAATAACGTCGTTTTGTTCCACCACTCCTTTAATTCACGTAAAATCGTCACTCTCTCTCTCATTTTAGGGTTTATGCTTGTGAAGATAAAATCCCAAAATCAATAGGAAAAATCTCCATTCTTCCGATAATTCTCGATCGATGAACGCCTTAGATGTGTCCCTTCTTCTAGCCCTAATTCTAGAGTGATTATGTTAGAGATTCAAGAAATTGAGTGAGTTTTACCTCACAAATCGATAACATATTGCGAGAACAAAACGGTAACGTTTGTTCTATTTCAGAAACGGCGTCATTTTATCACCATGTTATAAATAATTTAATTAACAATGCCACATATAATGCCTCGTCATTTTCTATTGCCATGTAATAGTTAGAATATGTGATATGTGTTAAGATTGAATGTGGAAGAAAGTTGGTGAATTACTCCCTCCGTCCCAGACCACTTGACCTGTATACTATATCGGGACGTCCCATACCAATTGACATGTTTCCTAATATGGAAAGAATTAGTCATCAAAATGAACCACTAATAATCTCATCATCCACTCATCTCTCAGCACGTATCCCAATATAATTTATATCTTAAAAGTTTAAACTATCATAACTTGCTCGTTTGTTCTCCGATTTTTATGATTTTTATACCAAATTAAAGGTCTTGATACAATCTTTCATTTAAGATCAAACATCAATATGTTTTTATGCATCTATAATGGTCTAGTTTTAAAATAATGAAATTTGCATTAAAATATTAATCATTACACTTTATCTCTACACACACTCTCTTAAAATCCTGTGCCGAAAAGAAACAAGCCAAGTGGTTTGGGACGGAGGGAGTATTAGAAAAAATTGAAAGTTAGTGATTAAAATGAAATGTCAGAAAAAATTGGTATATTTAATTGCATTTTGCCTTTTCCTTTATCAATTTAAATTTAAATTTTTATTACTATAAGCCACCAAGTTTGCTGGAGAAGCTTTCTTCAAGCGTGCAGGAGAAGCTTTCTCTGGTCGGACTACTTGGGAGGGAAACTGGATGAAGACTGTTCATTTCAATATAGATTCAATTTTATATATGTGGAAAGATTTTGAAACTGTCTGTAATATATCTATAGAAATCACTCTCATTCTTCATCACCGTCCACCGTATTCCACCAGCCGAGCCATCCCACCTCCGCCGCTTTCACGGCCAGCAAAACTTTGTCTTTTTTGGTGGATTGACTCTGAACCAATTTCTCTCCTCAAAGAAGGTATAATTGTTCATAGAAATTAAAAAAAATAAAACTCTGCCGTCTACTTCTTTCTTTTTTTTTTTTTTTAATATTAGAAATTAAAACTCTGCCGCCTGTTACAGCTGGCTTGCAGCAACGGCCACTTCTGTCCTCCATCTTCAAGTGTACAGCAGGCTTTCATCGTCTCCGGCGTATTTTTGGGTTTGGGTCTTTTCGTCTTCTCTGTTTCTGTTTGGGGGTTTTGTGAGTTTATTACGGAATAAAATCTGAATTTCTCTAGCCAGCTTCCATGGTCTTGCATTAAGCATTTTAGTCATACAATCTCAAGTTATATTCATCATGGAATAATCTGTACTTCCATTTATAAAGTTAATGCCCATATCTCAGCTCATTCTCGTTCATTATTTACTTTTTCAGGAAAGAAACTGCTCCAGGCCTAAAGAAAAGAAGAAAACAAGTTTAAATAATTACTAGGTAAGAAAATTCACATTATCTTGATTAAATAATTTATACTTCGTTTAGGTGCTTCGTTTATGGCTTGTTTTGGAGAATCAAAACGTTATCATTCCCATATATATATATATATTTTGTTCAAGTATATAAACCAAATGAAAAATGCTGAAATGAATATATATATGAAAAATGAACTGAATATCAAGAAGTTGGAGAGTGGGAGACTTCAATAAAAAAATTGTGATTTCTATTGTCACGTTTCTGGAATGAGAGTACAAAAATTCATCTTTCGTGTTGATTTTGTTGGGTTTTTACTGTCTCTACTTTCTATATATCTTGGAATTTTGTAGCAAAGGTCTAATAAGAAAAAAGGTTGTTTGCTGCAATCACTCTGAAGTTTCCTCACAGGTACAAACAACAGAATGTTGAAAGCCGAGGAAGTAAAGTTACATATCAAAGTTGCTATAAATAAGGAGAAAACCAAGGATCTATATGCAGAGGCCGGCAGTGATTTCACGGACGTTTTGTTAAGCTTCTTGCTTTTGCCTTTGGGGAAGATTGTGGAAGTCCTCGAGAAGCACTATAAAGAAGATTCGCCTCTCGTTGGAAGCTTGAATTCTTTGTACAAAGGCGTAGCGGATCTTGATACCATCCATTTCCACTCAGCAGCTTCTAAGCAAAATCTGCTCTCTACAACAAGTTCTTATGAAAGTGAATTGCGGGAACTGAGACTCAAACTCGACTGCTGTAAGCCCTCAAGATCCAGTTATGAGAACTTTTATGATGGAATTTTCACTCAGGAAAGTTGTAATGACAGTGAATCGTTTAAACTGAGGCTCAAACTCAACTGCACTAAGCCCTCAACCTCAAGATCCAGTGATGAGAAATTGTATGGTGGAGTTTTCACCCGGGGCGAAGCTTCTTTCATAATCAGTGATGATCTGAGATTGATACCTAATGTGGCAGGCTCCTTCATGGAAACTCTAAGCACTCTCGGCATTGCTGTGGCAGAAATGGATTGTGCAGAGACGAGGGACATGACATTCGGATTGAATGAGGTGATTTGTTTTTTATATTTATTCTTTTTCTTGAATGAGGCTACTTTTCAAATATTGATAACTTTATGTTTTGATTAGATCATGGCGTTATTGAAGGAATCGTTGGTTTCCCTGAATCCGATGACAGCCCTCGTATTCCCTCACAGCCGGAGGTTTTTATCAAGAGGAGGAGGTATTTTGAAACATGAAATTGACAAGAAACTCACAGCTGTGAACTACAAGAAGATGAATTTGAAAGTCTTGCTTCAAAAATCTACAGACAAGTTGCTTTTTGCTCAGGCAGATTATGATTTCCTAAGTTTTCTTTTCGGCTTGCTCATTATTCCCTTGGGTAAAGTTGAGTGGTTTTTGGAAAGTAAAACCGGTCTCAAGAGTATCGATAATTTGCATAGGAGTGTAGCTGATAATTCTGAGAACATGCAACTGAAGAATTCGGAGACGAGAGACTTGCTAGTCAAGTCCATTGACCCTAAAAATATCGCTCCTACTGACTTTTATGATCTGAATTTTGCCTGCGATGTTGTGAGCCGACGTCGTTGTCTTGTTAAGGACGCGAGAATGTATATGGTAAGGGATGATTTAACTGCTGCACCATTGGGTATAACCTCGGGTCTTTCTGTGATCAACGAGTTGAAGATCTCTTTATCCGATGTGGGAGAGCTGGAGCTGCAAGTTGGTTTGAAAGAGGTGAGATTAGTCATGTTTTGAATCATGCAGTTGTTAGAATTAATGATAATTTTTTTTTTTCTGCTACGTATACATTTCATGTAGTGCTTTTACAAATAAATATATTTTCTATTATTCATTTTGATTCAAGAATCTGCTGGTATCCTTTGTTGGTGCAGGGTCTAAGCATAGTGAAAGCAGCTCTTACGTCGAACACTGCATTGACGGATGGCCTCATCGAACCCATGTTGAAGGAACGAGCTCATCAATTGAAGAAATGGAGCAAAAGATCATCGGAGTCGGAGAGGTAATGAGGTATTGCTATATATGATTGGATTAGTTGTTAGGCGATCGATGTCTGTTTCTTGGTTTGCATCTTAATTACATATTGTAGAGTCTGTCACTTCAAATTCTGCTCTAAGTGATGATGTCTTTGTTTTTGAACAGTCCTTCAAAGAAACGATCGAAGCCAGAAAGCTGATTATGATCCCTGTGCTTCACCGATCATGCGCTGTTCCTTGCATTTCATCTTTTTTTTTTTGTTTTTTTTTTTGGTTAGTAGCCAATTTTCTTGATCTTCTTATCATTATGGAATAGAACCTAGCTGAAAACAATTGATTTTATGGGATTTTGATGTAATATGCTCTCTGCTTTTTGTGGATAAATCAAGAGGAGAGCAAATGATTTTAATGTGTCTGCTCATGCTCTCTCTCTCTCTCTCTGCTGTTTGGTGGGGGGGGGGTATGATTGTTAAGTTGAAATTAACAAATTAACCTTACACCTCTTTTGACCATCTTATTTTTATGATGATTTATTACCATGATTTGCAATCCTTTGCTAGATTGAGAGTTGGTGGACACAGATAGATCTCTAAAACTACCCATTATTTATGTACTTCCCTCAAAAAAAAAAAAAAAAAAAAAAAAAAAACAACAACAAATATTTATGTACACAAATCTCATTGTTCTATGATTCCTTTAATGATCAAGCTTGTTGCTGTAGTAAATTTGTGGAGTAACTATATACACTTGCTAAGCTAAATTTGAATATTCTCAAATGCAGATATATATGTTATTGGCTGAACAAAAAGTAGAACGCCATGTGTACCTTGATTAGTAACGATCGAATACATATTTATTGGCCGAATGTTATTATCAGTTCAAAGTGTTTGATACTGACGAATGTTGAGATGATAGATCGCTTGTCATATAGATTGAGCCTTCAAGAACCGGAGGCCTATGAAAGACAGGATGGTATGATGCCAAAGATGAATATTAGATTTTGAAAAATAGAGCAATAGAGGCATGCTCAAAGGAGACATCTACTCACACCTCAGCATGTATTTAATATAACTAGTAATAAGAACATGCGTTGCACGTGTAACCTCTATATTAACTTAATTTAATTCATACAAATGATCTATGATCATAACAAATAATAAAAATTAATCCAAGCTTGTGATAGAAAGGCACATACTACAATTAAAAGGTAATAAAAAAAGTTGCTCTCACCTAATACAAGCTCAACAATCCAAAAGATTTTCTACCATGTATCGTTTAACAGTTATTAGTATACCACATTTATCACACAAATTAGAGGGCCTAGTTTCTTATGGATTGTCATCCATTATGTTCTATAGCAACAATAGTAAAATCACTTTTTAAAATTAACCAATTCCTCCTATAGTTTTCTACATTCACCTTTAATATTCACAAATCAAATATCTTGATTGAGCGTCATTTACAGTAATGTTTTTAGTATTTTATTAGTGTCTGATATATATCATGTCATCTATTTCCGAGTTGCATGTGAGAAACATCATTGTCAATTCAATGGTCCGTAGTTGTACTCATATTCAAATTGAATTTATGCTCGCATTAGTTGTTCAGTGTGGTTAGATATGTAGCTTATTTCCCTTTTAACATGTTCCTTCTAAATGGCAAATAGTAGAGAAAATATAATATAATAAGTCATCTTAGTGCATGATATGTTTTTTTGCTTTCTTACAGACTTTTCATCATCTTTTCTCTTATGATCAAAGTCCTTTATCACAATCCATTTTTTAAGATTTCAAGGAAGCATAGCTTTCTAAAAGGGTAGAATTAATTCAATTTTAATAAGTTTATAAAACGACAAAATTATACTACATATTGATCATAGAAGAAATATGCTTGAACCATGAGAACAAATGCTATAATGCAAAGAAAATTAATAAGTGCACTTCAAACTTTATTTTATTTTTGTAGTAATATTCAGTATTTTCATTATACATTTTGAACAACTTCCCACATTTCATACATGTTCATTAATAAAAGTAGAAAAAAATAAAGAAGTGTCAAGTCTTTAATTAATTGTGAAGCGTACTCTCGAATTGTTTTATGGTCAAATTACAACAATAAGTAAAAAACTATATCGCATATTTCCAAATTCATAACTACATGTTAAATTTCCATTCCTAAGAACTATTAAAAAAGGATTGGCAACTTAAAATAAAAGAAGTTAATATATTTTCGTAAAGTAGTTTCTAATATCGATTATCATACTTATGACCCATATGCTTCAAAAAATTTAAAAATAAATTTTATCAATTGCTTTCCCGACATGAATACTTGTATATTTAAGTATGTAAAACTAAGTATACACCTCATTGGCACTACTCAACTAAAGCAACCCGGCTCTATAAATTTTAAGTTCCTATTGAAAACTATATGGGATAAATTAATCATAATCACGTCTCTCTATTCTCTCTCAGCTATAGTAGTGTGCATGAGAATTACAAATTCATTCCTAATAACAGGACTTTAATTACTCGTCAAAACATTCTACTACTTCAAATACTTTTGAGGTCCCAAAAAATAAAGAGAAGAAAAATGAAGAAACACAACATTGGAACTTCCCATCTCTTTTTCAACCAGTTGTGTACCTTGAGACAACAATGCTCTATGCATTTGCTTATGGCTTGTTGTCAATACCAGATGTCAAAGCAATATCAACAATTGACCAAAAACCTTGAGGGAGAAATTGATGCCTTGGGTGATGGTTGACTTGCCTCATTGAGCGGCTAAATCAAACTCGAAGAGCCGAGAAAATTGGTTGTTGGCTGCATGTCCATAATCAATCACAAAAAAAAAAAAAAAAAAAAACCATGCAAAGTCCAATATGACTGTTGTTGCGCCAATCTTGTGGGAGGAGGATGGTGGTTTTAGTGGCCGTTCTATTGAAATTCACAGTTGCAGCCGCCGACGATCACAAAGATTTTAATCTTAATCCATCTTAAATTCTTTAATGATATTTTCCAGAATTGTCCTTAAATTAAACTTATAATAAGGATATAGTATCAGGTAATCTATGTATTGGTAAAATAACGTCTTTTTATATAAGTACTAACAAAGAGTACGTGCGTTGCACGTATAATTTTTTACATATCATGGCTATCTTTTACAATTATTAAAGTATGTATAAAGATTAGACTCTAATTTTATATTCAATTCTCCCTACGCCTCCCAATATGACAATTTCAATAACTTTAGTTATCATAGTCTTTTCCATATGTTACTCATCTATCTATACCCTATTATAAAAGTGTGTTGTTTTACAAAATTTGATTTGCCTTTTATGTCCTTACTATATAATTTAATTTAAGGTTAATAATGTAATTTGAAGATATTATAAATAACATTGGATTCTTTTGTATAGATAACTCTTATTTTTCTCTATTACGGTAGTATAATAAATTATTAATCCTCTCTAAATTACACTCTTACCTTAATTACTTCTACAATAGGGATAGATAGTCATGCCATATTACGTAAAGAAGGCTCTTTATAATCATAAAATAAAAATTAAATGTAATACATATAAATATAATTAACATTAATAAATAAAAATTGGAGTTCAAATATTTTGTACCCTAATTTTAAATTTATTGACCATATTTTAACCAATAAAATTAAAATTAAAATAAAAAATAATTATAATTATAATTATAATTGTAAAATTAAACTAAATTATAACATATTGAAATTCAAAAAAAAAAATACAAATTCAAAAAAAAATGAATTTGAGAAACGATTGGTACATAAATTAAAAACCATATCGATATTAATAGTTCTTAGATGGATCACAAAATGTCTTTCTTATTAAAATGTACCCCAAAATATATCATCAATTTAAACGGTTGTATAGTCAAATAGTTTTTTTTTAATTTTAATTTTCCTATTTTAAAATTCTAATAAAATCATACAAGATTTGTAATGTTTTTTTTTCGCAATGGACAAACTTATATATCTAAAATCAAAGAGAAGAACAATCAGGCGTTCTCAAACTAATTAAATTAAACTAAACTATAACTTATTGAAATGAAGTTTCAACATTATATGTAGGACACTTTGAGCATATATCATCAATGCATTATGTTAACTGCTTTAAGATATAACAAATTCTTAAAAGACTTGTAATTTTAACAAGCATTAATTCACAAGGCCAAATGATTTTACATATTATAGAGGTTTCAATTTTTAAAATTCAATTAAAATACGTTTTGTACATAGAAAGGGAAATGAGCTTGTTGCTGATGAGAGAATGGATAAACTCATATCTTAGGGATGCTTGGTATCATGAAATGGAATGCATTAAAAATTGAAATAGAGTAAGAATGGAATGAACATAAGAATAAATACTTGATTCCTATATTGCTTGGTATGAAGAAGGAATAAGAAAGGAATTTAATCTTTTCTTTTTTACAATGTAAGTGTGTTCTAAAATTAAAACTATATTATTTAATCTATAAAACCTCTGTTTTCCGTGATGAGAGAGAAAATGTTTGGAGAGAAGAGGTGATAAAAAATAAAAAAAAAACTAGAGAGAGATAAAGTAATGAGAGGAAAAAAATTAGGTTGAGAAAGAAAAAAAATTAGATAAAAAAGGTGACAAGAGAAAAATGTATGGTGAAAAAAGAAAGTGACGAGACAAAAATATTTTAGAAAGAGAAAAATTTTGGATGTGGAAAATTTAAAAGAAAGAGAGAAGTTCTAGAGAGAGAGAGAGAGAGAGAGAGAGAGAGTTATGAGACGGAGAACTTTTGAAGAAATGAATCGGTGAGAGAGAAAGTGATGAAAGATGAAAGTTCTATAGTCTGAAAATCATGAAATATGATAATTTTAGAGAAAAAAGTGATGAGAGAAAAAAAAAAATAGTGAGAGAAGGTGATGAAAGTGAAAATTTCGAGAGAGAGGAAATCATGAAATAGAAAGATTTTGAAGAGAGAAAAAAAAAATGAGAGAGACAAAGTATAAGAGCAAAACAATTAGTGCAAGAAGAAAATTTAGAAAGAAATTTTAGAGAGATGTGAAGGTTTTTTAGATAATTAAATGGGTATTAATAAAACAAACAATATGGTTAAATGATAAAATAATAAAAATATAGATAGAAGAAATGAATAATTCCATGAGGCATGAAAGATAATACTATGAGGCATGAATGGAAACTCTATTCTAAATGATGATTCCCATAAAAAATTATATACTAAACAAATGAACATAATGGAAGTAGGAATGACCATTATTCTAACCCTCATTTCGTTATACCAAGCATCTCCTAAGAACAAGGATTAGAAGAACAATTACTTTCAAACCAACAAAGTGAAACAAATATTTAATTGTCCTAATTTTAGTGTTTCAAATATATGTCTGGAAATCTACTTTTATTAGTTTTTTTTTTTTTCATCTTTTTCTTCAATTTTAATATATTAGGACTTAGTATAATCTTTTAATTGTTAACTACAATTCATTAATTATAATAGAATTTATGTTTCTTTTGGCATTTGTTTTCATTTCATTAGTTAAAATAGAGGGTGCAACAAAATTCTGGGACTAACATATCCAAATTTATTATGAATATAAATTTCATTTCAAATTATATACACATATTAACTGATATAGTTTGTGCTAATTTAATTTTCACCTCTTTATTGGTAATATTGGACTTCCTTTAAATATTAAGATGGAATGCAATATTAATGTCAATGACTATTATTATTTTATATTTATTGTTCACGCTTTACCAATTGTTTTGTTTCTAATATCAATAATTCATTACAATTCAAAAGTTGTATATCAAAATCTTAACTCTCAATCTCCTATCAATAGCATCCAATTTAATTTTCTTAAATAAAATTTATGTGATACAAATAGTATAATTTATAAAAGTTAGTACTCCCTCTGTCCTCGATTTACTGAACCTGTTGACTTTTTAGATAATTTTGGAGCTTCGAATTGATGGATTTTAAATTGAATTTTTTGAGATTAATTTTTTTTACACGATACTACAACACTCGTAGTACCTTGTAAAAAAAACTAAACTCTAAAAATTCGATTTTAAATCCATCATCACAAAGCTTTAAAATTATTTAAAAAGTCAACAGGGTCAGTATATCGAGGACGGAAGAAGTATTATTTTTGCTCTACTTTATTAAAATTTATAAATAAAAAAAATAGTTTACGTGCAACGCACGTAATCCCTGCTAGTACTTCAAAAAGTACAAAGGGTAGCTATATGAAAGATGTTTTTTGAATTCACTAACCGGTCTTTTATGGAGTGTTTCCTATTACTGTATTTGATGACATTTGCCTCTTACGACCACATATACAATTAAGGGGAGTTTGTATTTTACATATCTAATTAATTACAAAATTTGCTTTTTGTTGCCTACAGAATGGACACGGAAAGTATTCCGTAGTCAAATCGCAACACACTTCCTACGAAATTTCAGACACGTGATTTTTCTATTTTAGCTACGATTTGCCGTCGGATCCGCTTCAGAAAATATGCTGATGGAAAGTAATAGTAGTCACTTTTGAAAGATTTATACACGAAACCTAACAACTTCGTAGTTAAAATTTAAAAACAATTTTTATACATATATCTCAAAGTTATTATTATCATCTATTCTCATATCACATCTTTTTAAACTGACATATACTTACTCATCGATCTAAGAAATACAAACATTAACAAAATGAAAGAAATAAAACGCTGCATATTTTATAATTCTTGAGAATATGCGATATATATATATTAGGTGCTTCATTTTCTTTACGCGTTGATTTTTGGTGACTTTCTAAACATGATTTTGTTTTTGGTATGATGATTCCTAATTGGGACACACTTGGGTCAGCCGGAGGCACCGTACGGCCGGGCTAAAACAATCACACTTTTATTCATATAGATTGACACTTTTCTGTATAAAGATTGACACTTTTAAAAATTGTCATTTTATTCGTAAAATAATTATGTTAAAGATTGACACTTTTATTCATATAGATTGACACTTTTCTGTATAAAGATTGACACTTTGGGCCCGGCCGCACGGTGCCTCCGGCTGACACAAGTTTTTGTCTTCCTAATTTTGCGGTTAATTAATATCATGGATATTGTTAAGGTGATAATATCGGAATAAGAGTTTTGATAGGATTATGCTATCAATATAAGTTATATATTAAATTACATCATTACCCTTAATTTGAACTATATTATAAGGTTATTATAGGCGATGTATATTTTGCCACAAGGCTCTTTTTTATATAGAATATGCGATATATATATATTAGGTGCTTCATTTTCTTTACGCGTTGATTTTTGGTGACTTTCTAAACATGATTTGTTTTTGGTATGATGATTCATAATTGGGACACACTTGGGTCAGCCGGAGGCACCGTGCGGCCGAGCTAAAACAATCGCACTTTTATTCATATAGATTGACATTTTTCTGTATAAAGATTGACACTTTTAAAAATTGTCATTTTATTCGTAAAATAATTATGTTAAAGATTGACACTTTTATTCATATAGATTGTCACTTTTCTGTATAAAGATTGGCACTTTGGGCCCGGCCGCACGGTGCCTCCGGCTGACACAAGTTTTGTCTTCCTAATTTGCGGTTAATTAATATCATGGATATTGTTAAAGGTGATAATATCGGAATAAGAGTTTTGATAGGATTATGCTATCAATATAAGTTATATATTAAATTACATCATTACCCTTAATTTGAACTATATTATAAGGTTATTATAGGCGATGTACATTTTGCCACAAGACTCTTTTTTATATAGGTATAGATTTAAATTCATTTTAAAAGTTTAAATTATCATAATTTGCTCATTTGTTCTCCAATTTTTATAATTTTTATACCAAATTAAAGGTCTTGATACGATCTTTATTTAAGATCATACATTAATATGTTTTTATGTATTTATGATATTCTAGTTTTAAAATATGTCTAAATACATAAACAACACTTCCACTCTAAACACAATACACTTAAACACTAAACAATCTCATCTTAATTGTTGTGCCGAAATAAAAGGATCCTTAAATCGTGAGAGGAGAGAGTAATAGATACAGTTATTGAATTATTACTCCCTCAGTAGTCATGTGTTGCTTTCCGGCACAAGATTTTAAGAAAGTGTGTTTAAAGATAAAGGAGTATAGTAACATATTTTCATTCAAATTTTATTATTTTAAAACTTTAGCATCATGGATGCATAAAAACATGTTGATTTTTTTATCTTAAAAAAAATTGTATCAAGACCTTTAATTTCATAAAAAAAAATCGTAAAAATCGAGAACAAAACGAGCGTTATGATAATTAAACTTTAAAATTTAAATTATATAGGGATGTGTGATGAGAGATGAGTGGATGATGAGATGATTAGTGGTCCATTTAATGGACTAATTCTTTCCATCTTAAGAAACAAGATTATTAAAATGGGACAATATGTTCTTGTTTTTTGATCAAAAAAGTAAATTTATTAGATCAGGATGGCACAAGATGTACCTAATATACTCCGTATACAAGACTACTGAAATAAAAAAGAGAAAATATTATAGTTAAAAATTACACGCAGATAAATAACAATTTCATAAAAAATTATGAAACCATTATGTTTGTGGCGTTATCTATGATCAAATTTTTTGTAGTGACATAATCTTAATTAAGTGTCTTATGCTCCATGCAATAAAGGCTACTTAATAAGGCAAAAAAAATAAAAAAAAATAAATCCCCAACTGATTCTCATAGAAATGCTCTCATACCCACGTACTCATGTTGGGTATATTTAATGTGGACACTGCTGATGTGGCAATGCCACGTAGGTAATATTTTCTATTTAGAGTTGATTTTTTTTAAGTAGGGTTTAAATTTTTTTTTTTGTAGGTTTTGTATTTATGATATATACTTAAATTGATATCCTTATTTATTACGTTGCCACGTCATTGTGGGCATATTAAGTATGCCCACGGTGGGTGGTATTGTAGCATTACTTCTGATTCTCAACCAGTGCTTAAATTATGAAATTAGTTCCTTAAATTTTTTCGAAATATCACTTGAAGAGGAAAGAAGAAGAAAAAAAAAGGACTTGAATTGGGATATTTGATTGGGCTAGTTAGCCCATAGATAGGATTTCCCCTTTACCTAGTTAGTTGGATACCCCTATATATATTATATGGAGTATAACTTTGCGCTAGTCTTGTTCTTCTTCAAACGTAAATTAGGGTTTCTTCAGGAATTTAATTTGATTGATATTACAGCGATGGATGCGGCGAGTTCTAAACGGAGAAGGGCATATTTTCCAGAAAAGGTATGCTTTGTTTGCAGAGTGAAGTGTGCTGACTTCGAGTACTATTTTTTTATTAGGGATTTATCATCAAAAGGGAATAATGTAGAAAGCCTCGTACCTCTTGTCCGACTTGAATCTGCTGCATGCAAGTCTGTCAATTTGTGGAATTGATTCCACAGTTTTCATTGTTGAAAAAGTTCATCGCAACTATATGTCCCCTATTATACAGCCTGTCTACTATCTTGATTTGGAATATTTAAACAAACATAATAAATCCCTCAACCTCAACCTCAAGTGTGGGGATTCAATTAGGAAGTTACCTCCCATGTCCGCCGACAAAGACAAGGCTGTAATGACAAAAGTCCCCAACTCCAAACGACGTTTCCTAGTATTTTCGGCTCTATTAACATGTTAATGATGTAGTATTACATGATGATGCTCATGATGATCATGCTCGATCAAGTACCTGTTGATTTCAAAATGTATGATGTTGATGCAGCATCATGGGTAAGCCTACCCATGCTTTGCCTAAGAATCGCTCGCTAGCGCAGGTACTCGAGCCACGGGGTTGTACAGTTATACGACTCCGTTGCTCGTTCTTGGATCAGAGTCATGATATTAACCGAGGACGACGGAGTGTTAGCTGGACTCGACTGCTTTCGCATTACTTGTTTTTTTTATCGATGACACTACATTCGTGGTGACAAGTGACCTCGGTTTCATGCTTAAGCTTGATCTTGATTTGGCTTCGTTAGGCCAAGGCTGACAAGTTTACAAGGAAGGGTGCGTTGCTTCGGATGAGAAAGTTTTTGTTATTTCGGGAACCTCGGTTGGTTCTACTTGGTGTGCTTCTGATGTTAAGGTAGATATGGATATGGAGTGCCAAGATGACCTCGAGTTGCCACTTTCTTCGTTCTACGTCTCCACAGAGCAGCATGATTTTCGGGTCGGTCGTCTTGAGAGGAAGGACTATGTGTGTGCTCTGCAAACGAACAGCAGGCCCGGTCCTGGGCCTAGGCGAGGAGTGCGCCCGCCTAGGGCCCAGGTAGAAATGGGGCCCCAAAAATATAAACACATTCTACATATAATGCGTACAGTAGTAGTATCCATTTTTATTTGTAAGGGAATTTAATGGTGAGGCCCATCTATTTAACCTCACGCTAATTTCCTTCTCTCTAATATTTTAATATTCCTATTTTCTTCTTGGGCTTTGTGTGTTTTGGAAAGAGGTCATTAGTTATTAATATATTTTGCTTTTATGTGTATCTTTTTTTTTTCTTTTTTTTTTCATCTTATGTTTACATTATTTAAATATATAATTCATAATGTATGTTGGATTTATTTGTAATTTTATATCTTTTAAAGTTTTATCCTTCTATTTCTCTACAATTTTTAGGGCATTTAAGAATTTAAATAGTATACTATGTATTCAATTTATAGACTTATAGTTACCAATTTTCATTTTTATTTTAATATGGAGATAGCAAAAACAATATATATATATAATTTTGAATTAGTTTGCATTTGCTCAAAAATTATACAATATTTCATTATTTATTTATTTATTTATTTTATTTAAAGGGCCTTTATTTATTTTTTCGCCCAGGGCCCTAAAATGTCAGGACCGGGGCTGACGAACAGCTCTGAGAAAGAGCAATGGGTATCTTCAAATGGTGATTGATGTAGTCGATGTGGGAGGAGGAGGCGATGGGTTAAATTTTTGGCTTCTTTTAGATCTGAGTTTTGAGAGAAGAGCGCTATCGAGTCTACCCTAACTACATATTTCAATACCAGCTGCCCACTTATTCTCGAGGATCAACCCGTCTAGCTAGATATTTTTTTTTTTTGAAGTAGCTAGATAATATTTTTTATTTACACTATTTTCTTAATTCTCTCAATTTTAACCATGGGATGATTGTTTCTTGTTTAGTTATTAAACTTATACCAGCCTTCAACTTGTGATGTTTCATAATTCATAGTATATACTCCCTCCGTCCCAAAGATAGCATCTTGTTTCTTTAAACAATAATTTCAAGCTTTTTTGTCCCATAAATTTGGGCACGAAAATTAAGAGAATGTGTAATCTTTTCCCAATTATAAATAGTATAAGTATAATATTATTCATAATTGGAAAAAAAATTACACATTCGCTTAATTCCCGTACTCAAATAAATGGGACGAAAAAGCTTAAAATTATTGTCAAAAGAAATAAGACGTTATCTTTGGGACGGAGGGAGTATTAAACTTGATTTTCGAAATTAGTTCTCTGGAGATGCAGCAAAGTTGTCTTAATTCTTCATAATGTATATAGATTATTCTACGAAAGTTATTGGTTAGTTTTGAATCTCGTTGATAATAGATGAAGGTTACAAGAGTGAATACAAAAGTGATAGTAATAGTTTCATAAATCAATATTGAAGAATCAACCAAAGCAAGAAATTTGGTGCAATTGATCTTTATCCTATAAATGTTAAATTGCTTAGATTTTGCATTCTGTGACAGTGATTGTAGCAACATTTGGGCGTTATTTTCTGCTACTTTTATCCATGTTTAAATAGTCATGTTATGTGCCACCGATTTCTTGAGTTTCGGTCTATTTCTTGCGAGAATGCTCTCCTTGTGATGACAAAAATTATTTTATTTAGGATTTAATTTTTATTTATATATTCTATGTACCTCTTGTTTTGGGATTTGGTAGCGAAGACTAATTGGCCGAACAAAAAACTTGAAGTCTCCTATGGTTTACAAACAACAGAATGTCTAACTCTAAAGCTGAGGAAGTGAAGTTACCTATCAAGGTTGTATTAAATATGGAGAAATCTAAGGTACTATTTGTCAAAGCTGGCAGCGATTTCACAGACGTGTTGTTAAGCTTTCTACTTTTGCCATTGGGAACGATTGTGAATGTCTTGAAGGAGCACTATGGAGACGAGACACCTGCTATTGAAAGCTTGACCACGCTGTACAATGGTGTAGTAAATCTTGATAGCATCTATTTCGAGAGAGAAATTTATAAGGAGCGGCTGCTCTGTCGAAACTATCCTACTGACAGTAAATTGAGTGAACTCAGACTCAATGTCACGGTAGTTGACGCCCACTAGTTCGGGTAGTGAAAAATCATACTCCCTCCATTTCACTTAACTTGGCTCAAAACTTTTTGGCTTGTGCTGACACGGTTTTCCACGCTTCTTGATGGGTTTTAAAATAGATTTTTGAAGAATTATTTTTTTTACGGGATACTACGACAGTAGTATCCCGTAAAAAAAATAATTCTTCAAAAATCCATTTTAAAACCCATCATCAAGAAGCGTGGAAAAGCGTGCCAGAAAAGCCACTATTCAAATGAGCCAAGTTAAGCGAAATGGAGGGAGTATGATGGAGTTTACACTCAAAGTGTAGCTTCTTTCATGATTAGTGATGATTTGAAGGTGGTGCCTAATATGGCAGGATCCATCGCGGAAACTCTCAGCTCCCTCGGCATTGCTGTGGCAGATTTTGATGGTTCTGAGATAAGGAATGTGACGTTCTGTTTGAATGAGGTGAATCATAAGTTAAATATTTCTTAAAATTGAAATAACTATCTTTCATATCATATATGCTGAAACTAATATATACTTTTATGTTTTGATTAGATTATGGCTTTAATATTGAAGGAATCATTAATTTCCATTAATCCATTTACTGCACTCCTTTTCCCTGGAAGTCGGATGAACATAGAAACAGAGAGGCATGTTTCGTTACATCAAATTGACCCGAATGTCGCATCTTCCAACCCCAGGAAGATGATTCTGAAAGCCACGCTTCAAAAATCTACTAAAAAGTTGCCGTTTGCTCATGCTGATCGTGATTTCGTAAATTTTCTTTTTCGATTGCTCATTTGTCCCTTGGGAAAAATGGAGTGGTTTTTGGGCAGTAATACTGGTCTCAAGACTAAGGATAATTTGCATAGGAGCGTAGCTGATAATCCTAAAAGCATGCACCTGAAGAATTCTGAGACAAACGACTTGCTTATCAACTCCGGCTATCATGATATTTCTAATGAGTTTTCTTTTTGAATTTCACTTCGATTAGAAAAACAAATTTTGTTAAGGAAGAAAGTAAGTATATGGTAAGTGATGATCTGACAGTTGTACCGTTGGGTATAACCTCCTGCATCTCTATTCTCAATGGATTGAAGTTCTCTTTAACTGATGTCGAGGAACTGGAGCTGCAAGTTGGGTTGGAAGAGGTGAGATTACTCATGTCTCGTCTATGCAGTCAATAAATTGATACTTCTATGTTACATTTCATGTTGTGAATTATAAATTTAGGTCATGCATTCATTTAGTTCCAAAGAATATGATATTCATTCAATACATGCGATGTTTTGGTGCAGGGTTTGAGAATAATGAAAGCCGCTCTTACATCGACCACTGCTTGACAGATGGCCTCATCAAACCCTTCTTAAAGAAACAAGCTCACCAAGAAATCGAGCAAACGATTGGAGTTGACGAGGTATTGTTCATATCGTTTTATTCGTTCTTTGGCAATGTTCTTTTCATCTATATCTTACATTCGTTGAGAGTGCGGCTGCCATTTCTGCGTATTCAAGGTGTCTCTCACTTCGAATTCTGCTCTAACCTGTGGCTCTTGAATCAGGTATCGAAGAATCGACAGAAGCTTTGAATGTAGAATATGCTGCTGTTCCTTCCTTATATAACAGCTATTTTTTGCTCAGTGCCGCTCATTTAGCTGAAAACATTTGATTTTGATATGTAATCTACTCTGCTTACTATTGGATGAATCTACCTAAACAGATGATTTTGGTGTCTCTGCAGTTCTTATCATGGATAAATCTAGTTGAAAATCAATGATTCTGATGGACTTTTGATGCTATATAATTTCTCTCGCACCCAACAAAAAATAAAATTATCATGTTATGCTATAGTAACCATGATAATAGTCATGCAATTTTGGTGATTGCCATTATTTAAGAAAAGTTGGTCAAATATTGACTTATATATATGTAACCCTAATTTCTACTTTGCGTAAGAATCTATAACTAATACATATTACATACACTACAACAAAAAAATCTCATAGTGACACAATTTTAGTGACATCATGAGTGGGTGTCACAAAATTTGCTACACCTTTAGTGTAGCAAAATTTAGTTACATCCATACATGCATCTATAATATTTTGTGACACATAAAAATGTAAGTAAATTAGTTACATCTAGAAATGTAACAAATTTTGTGACATCTATACATGTCACTAAATTTTGCTACACTTAAAATGTCACAAAATATTTTTGTTACACATGTAGGTGTCACAATCTCTGTATGACACAAACAACTATATAAATAAGAATTGTCCCACATCAAAAAAATATAAGAAAAAGACATGCATTATATGAGAAGATCATGAAACAATGACAAAAACTAATTCCTCCAAGTGAAAATTGGAGTACACAATTGAAAATTGAAGAAGCAAAACACACACGCTACACGCATACATACATTCATATACATATTATAATCTATATAGTATACATATACACACACACACACATGGACATATACACACACGCACACACACATGGGAATATATATATAATTTTATTATTAATAAAATATTTTTTAAGCAATAATTATAAATAAATTATCAAAAAAATAGCTACATTTTCACATGTCACAAATATAACTACACTTTTTATGCCACAAAGTTAGTTACACCTTCAAATGTCACTAAATTTAGTGACATATTTTGTTTTTGTGACACGCATATTAGTCGTTCAACCATAAAGTGTCACAATTTTTTTTAGTGACATTTATAAGTGTCACAATTCCTTTAAAATTGTGTCACTATTTGAGCATTTTGTTGTAGTGATAACTCATCATCATAAACAAATTCTTCCATTTCTGCGATTCTTTCAAACCTTTGCCTCATCAAGAACCCATTGCCATGAATCAAGTACTCGCCTTCAAATTTCTCCAAGCATTTCATCTTTCCTCTTGTTTATCAGATTTGATCAAAAGAGTACTTGCAAACGCTCAAATACTGCATGAAATTCCATCATCCTGTAATGGAATTCAGTATCCATCTTGAAATTTTCTGGTATCCGAACCAAAAATTTTAAATTTTTTGTCCTGACCCTAAACCTAAAAATATTTCGGGTGCAAATTGAAAAAAAAAATGCAAATTGTAATATTTTGGCTCTTATTTAAGATAGTATTTTTTATTGAATTAAATTAATCACATTTTGAATCTTTTAAACATTGAGAATAAAATAGGTTTGACAAAAATTCTTATGAGCCCGGCCGCACCATGTGGTCGGGTTCTTAACGTGAGTAAAAGTGCCAATATCTGTGAGTAAAAGTGTCAATCGTTTTGAATAAAAGTGACATTCTCAGTGATGTTTTTAACAGTTTCAATTAGAATGAATAAAAGTATCAATTAGATCCAGTGTCAATTCTTATGAATAAAAATGCAAATTAGAATGAATAAAAATGTCAATTAGAATCGGCACACTATGGGTCCCAGCTGATAGGAGTGTGCCCCAATAGGATTTCTTTTAGGGTGTATTCTCTTGATGAAAA